>JASVEL010010822.1:0-61002 GCA_032618575.1 Nicotiana noctiflora | reverse complement strand
GTGTAAAATGTATCATAATCCCTAGTTATCAATTTCAATCATGGTAAGTGATTCTCACCTATTTCAAGTTAAATACTTGGATTATACATTGATTTTAACATGGAAATTCATGGAAAATTTGTGAAAATTTGGGGTATTGGTAGAAAACCTAGAAAAATGATATTTTTGGATTTTGATCACAAATTTGGTCACGGAATTGAGAATAAATTATATATTTTGAGTTCGTGAGCTTATGAATAATATTTATCTTCAAAAAAAAATTGAAATCCGGGCATGTGGGCCCGAGGATTGATTTTATTAATTTTTCGAGCGGAGTTAAAAATTATTTAAATTTATTAATTATGGGTATTAGAATATATTTTGATTGGGTTTCACATTTGTTTCATAGTTTTGGATTGTCAAGCTTTGGTATAAGGCTTTAGAGTGGCACCAGGGATGGTTATGGAACTTCGAAGCAAGATAAGTCTCTTTTCTTACCTTGTAAGAAGGAATTAATCCCATAAGTGAATTGGTTTAATATGTGATTCTATTTATGGGGGACTACGTACACACAAGGTGACAAGAGTCTATATGTAGCTACTAATTATTATGCTTATGTCCGAGTAGTCGAGAACTCATATCATGTTATACATGCGATGTTTGCATCCTACTTGTCAATTTAATTTCTTAAATCATATCGAAACTTGATAAAATAATTGTAAATGGTTAAACTTCATTTTACTTGATAGTTAATGAGAATTAGTTTTTTTCTTTAATAATTGTCCCTTAATAAATCTTGAATTGGTTGTTTTAATGTATTTTCTCTTTTTGTGGAGCGGGCTGAACACCTCAGTAACAGATAGATGCATCTATGATTCATGTCGTTCGACCCTCAGCAATGTACAGTTTAAATATTTATATTGGATCGGGCCATACAATCTCGGCATGAATTGCACATGATAAATCTTTGGAACTAATAATAATTGATAGTGTTTCATTAGTTTGAATATAAATTGTTAAATGATGAAAATAAAATTAGAAATTTCTATTAGTAAAAGAATTATTTATTTATTTTCTTATTCTTGAATTTTCAGTTATTTCTACATAACCCATGCTTAATTATAATTTCGATATTTTATGGTTAGCCCATTGTAAGTGTGGGAGCCGATCCCTCGTTAATACTTCTTCGATGTTAGACTAGGTACTTACTAGGCATGCATTGATTTACACACACACACACACACACACACACACACATATATATATATATATATATATATATATATATATATATATATATATATATATATATATATATATATATATGTATGTGTGTGTGTGTGTGTGTGTGTGTCTAATGACCTTGTAGGCGCAGGGGCGTAGTTATTGAGGAGACTTAGGTGAGTTGCATCCCATGTTTCGAGTACGCAGCACTAGAGTCTCGATCATGTACACTCTCATCTCTAATTACATTCCAAACAGATGTTGTATTTTTACTGTATTTACTTGTTGATGCTCATGCACTTATCAATTCGGGTTTTGGGGGTGATTATGGGTGTTTAGTATTGTAGTTGAAAAAAAATATTATCAAATACTTTGTAAAAATTTATTTCTTACTATTTAATTAAAGGAAACTATAATTTCAAAAATACTAAAATGAGTAATTAAGTTAATCATTTATTGTTGGTTTATCTGACAACGGTGTTAGGTACTATCAAGACCTTTAATGGATTTTGGGTCGTGACAATAAGGCAATTGGCTGGAAAATATAGGTATGTCCATTTGATAAGGTTCCAATTCGGCAGAAATTATTTAAATTTTTATTAAATGGAATTTTTGGTCGCTAGTTTGATCGTTAGAAAACAATGTTGTGAATTTTCATCGCACAAATAATATTAGAAAAGGAAAAAATTAAATAATAGAAATGGAAATCCAAAGTTGAAGTCGAGCCGAGCGGGCGATGGCAACGGCTGCGAAAGGCTTGCTCTCTTCTCAACTCTTTAAAAGTTAGAAGAAGTGCTTCTATATAGAAGCTCAAATTTTCTCTTCTTATCCAATAAGAATCTAAGTTCATTTATAAAAGAGACCAATGCAACATGGATTAAGCCAAGAGGATACCTTCAAGAAGCAAATTAGAGCCCAATTAGCATGCCATGGGGAAATTTTCATATTTGATCAACTCTAGAGAAGCTTATATATGCAGTTGGAGGAAAAGGAAATGATAAGGATCAGCTACTCAAGTTGGTTAGCTGAAGTAATTTTAGACATATCCATGCAGAATTTATATAAGGAACTAAAAGCTAACGTTTGGATATAGATTTGATTGAAGCACGAAAAAAGAATTTTTGCAGTTGTGTTGCCAAAATAATTGTTAAAAGTTAGTTGTATTTAAACATGCATTTTATTGAAGAAAAGTTGAAGTTTTGTAAGTGAAAAAAAAAATTACCTAAAAACTGCACTAAAATAGTTTTTGAGAAATTGGAAATTTTTGGTTTTTTTTTTCAAATCCTGATCATAATTAATAACCAAAAAGTATTTTAATAAAACTGAAGTTAAAAGTTATAGCCAAACGGGGGCAAACTAAGATTTGAATTGTTAGTTAAAGCAATTTTTAAAACCCATTTATGATTACTTTACTAAAATATACTAAGGGAATTCAACAGCCTGTGTATTATAACAAAAAAGATACTTAATGTTATGAATAGAATTCTATTTGGAATGAATGTTTATCTTGTGGAGAGTTTTACTCTATGACTAAGTCATATTTCTCCTATAAATAAAGGGGTCTTACCCCATTGTAAATCATCCCAAAATATCAATAAGAATTCCCTCTTTCTCTTTCTCTGCAATATTGTTCTTCTTCTTTTATTATTTCACAACACGTTATCAGCACGAGACTCTAGTCAATAGAGTAGAAACTTTGGGATTGAGCATAATGATTGCCAATTGTTTCATGAACTTCCTTCATGATTAAAATTCTGGATTTAAGGTAAGTATTTTACTTTTCTCTTTCAAATTCTTGAAATTCAATAATTTGATTTTGTTTCGTTATAACTCTAATGGAGTTTTTAAGAAATTACGCCGACATGAAATGGTAAAATTTCTATGTCTTACCATGATCAAAGTCATGGATGATCATGCGCAAAAGAAGTGAAAACCCGTCCCATTGAATTTTCTCTATTCTCATTCCCTTAAGAGAATGTGATAGCAATATGTGATAAGTCTGAAAGAAGACAAAATTATTACCGTGAAGGTATCAATGGATGTGGACGTGACAATAGACGAAATCGTCATCATTTGTGGTAACGAGAACAATAAGGATTCTCAAAATAATCTCACACTTTGTGAAAATATTTGTCATCAATTTGACATGAGATTTTATAAAGCACATACAGATGACTATGGTCCATTCATGATGTGAATGAGATAACATCTAATTTATGAATATATATTCATTTTTAAAAGAATATATATGTGCTAGTGGTAGTGATTACACCACACTCACCTCTAAAAGGAGGTTTGAGATGATATAAGAAAATAATATCATTATTATGGCATGAATGGTCATTGGTCACGCACCTATTGTACGCCAACATATTTTGGCAATGTGACTATTAAAGGACAACAATAATGGCAATGTGATTATTAAAGGACACCAATAATGCAAGAATCATATCTTGCATATAATTTTGGCCATGACCATAATGGTATAAGTTTCTCTTTGAAAGAGATAGTCACCATATAGGTGTTGATGATTATGTGGTACTATCAATAATTGAGAGCTCTGGAAGAGCCAATTACCACTATTTTGGAGAAACACAATTAATTACCAATAAGGTATTGTGTTGTAGTACGTCTCAAAGAAACTTATTCAGTTTTCAAAGTATACGCGAAAGCGGTTGATTATATTGAGACTATAAATAAAGGAAAGATTTAATATCTTCTATTACTACAACTTGTAGCGGGGTAATATGTATATGAAAAACTACCCACTTTATTCTCCAATTTGTACTACATAAACAAAGAATACCACAATGAAGTGGATATTGATATGAAAACTCATATCATAATAAACTTGGAGTTTATTCATAATTGGACACATCATGGTGTAAATCTGAAGTTTATCAATATTGATAATTTATCCAGTTGGCATAATTGGTTTTGCCATATCAATTTAAGTATGATGTGCAAAAATAATAGAAAATTCACATGGGTAAATATTAAAGAACTAGAAAGTTCTTTACGAATTCTCTTACATTGCTTGTTCTCATTAATTAATCGACCAACTAAAATTGGGATTGAATCCAATGAATGCTGGAAATATCAAAGGTGAATATGGGCTCATTCACCCGCCATGTATACCACATAAGATGCATCTATGAGATGGTTACATGTGCGATTATTGCTAACCCGCAACATGGTGTTTGCGAGGTAACTTGCTCAATAATTTAATTTAGAGCATATTCCAGATTTTCTATTCAAGAAGTTCATCTTGCTAAGTTGGTCTACATCATATCTGGTTTAGCAAAATAATTATTGAGTGCCTCCACTTAATAGCTAAACTATTGCTTATAAGAACAAAGTTATATATATATATATATATATATATATATATATATCAGTTTGATATACATTATATACGAAAGTATATTATTTTCTCCACTCACAAGTGGTTCAGGGTGAGGAACCAAATAATTCCATCTTATTATTATTGATGTGCGGTGTATATTTTGATTAACACCATAACGCACAAATATGAGTTCTCAAAGTTGAGGAAATAAGTTAGTTTTTTCTAACATGAGGGGGAGACAAGATACAACCGTTGAGAAAATGTTACATGGAATGAATTATCATTTATACATCTAGATCCTTGAATAAAATAATATGAACTTGAAGTTCATAAAAGGAAAATTCATGTGCAATTTATTGCAAAGCATGCGAGACGCATTTGCTGACCCAAATAAAGTAATTATATTCTCATTGCAAATGCTCATATTAAGTCCTAGAAGGACAAAGTCTATGGTAAGCTTAAAGCGTATAGACAATCGGTTTCAAATAAACTTCTTGATAAAGAAGATGAGCAAATGATCAAAATGATCATAATAAAGGAGGCAAGTGATCTAGAAGATCACATGACATAACACTTCATAATATCTCATGAGAGATTCAGGTACCTGAATATATGAATGAAGAGATCTTTATGTTATGTCATTACAAAAATACATTGAAACTGATATAAAATCTTTGTCGACGTTAACCTTCAAGAAGGTAGTGCACAAGATTGCGATGTGAAGGCTCAAGGATGTGAATTGATGCTCTCATTATGGGGAGTTAATGCGCGTTGCACTCTTTTTCCCTTACAAGGTTTTGTCCCACTGGGTTTTCCTTGCAAGGTTTTTAACGAGACAACCAATAAGCGCATTTCTAAATATGTGTACTATTTTTCCTTTTCGAGAATTTTTTTCCCACTGGATTTTATTTTAGTTAAGGTTTTAACGAGGCACATTATCATTGAATAAACATTCAAGAGGGAGTGTTATGAATAGAATTCTATTTGGAGTGAATGTCTATCTTGTGGAGAGTTTTACTATGTGACTAAGTTATATTTCTCCTATAAATAGAGGGGAAGCCCCATTGTAAATCATTCCAAAATATCAATAAGAATTCTCTCTTTCTCTTTCTCTGCAATATTGTTCTTCTTCTTTTATTATTTCATAACACTTAAATTTTTATCTGTTTATATATAATCTTTTAATGAAGAATATTCAGTTAAACTCTGTTCTCCCGGCTAGCTGCGCCCCTGGGCCCAGCCTAGTTAAATGTACATACGTGGACGACAATGATCATCATCTACATTCAGTCCTTTGAATTTAATTTACGAGTTATTATTGCATTCAGTTATCACTTTATTATTTTATTAAATGGTCTACACATTTAAAAGCTTTCCTTTACTTCATGTATTCTTCCAAAAAAAAAATCTCTAGCAACACTAGGTGATATTTCATCAACTAGCTAGGTCAGTTGTAAGCAATCTTAGTAACCTATAGCTAGGAGATGGAATTCTTTTTTAAATATATATCTCGCATATTAACTTTTTTTTATGATGTCATGTATTTTCACTTTAAATTGTGACTCTTATAATTAAATTATTTAATTTGATATATTTGTATATCATGCATTTTTATAATTTTAAAATAAAGAAAATGACTTTTTTATATTTTTTATATGTAAAAGACAGATCTCTTACGAAGAAAAGTAAATATCCTATGTATAAAATAAGGAAATGGGATCATAAAACTAAAAACAAGTTTGTAAAGAGGCATAAAATCAATTGGCCTAGGTATGCATTGATAGCGTAAAAATTGCATGGGGCGTCATATTTGGTTGCCCCCGTTTAACCTATATCAATTTTTTTAAAGTTTTAACTTGTACCCACTTTTTAAACAACTTAAGCCACCTTCCTCCTCCTCCTTCTCCTACTTCATTTTCTTCTTCTTTCTTTTGTTGTTGTTGTTGGTGTTGCTATGAAACTTTAGTTCATGGGATGATTGTCATAAATATGTTTATCAGATTATTTAAAAATAAATTATAAATAATTACATAAGTTAGTAGAGAATAATTTGTGAATACTTCCATGTACGTAAGTTAGTACATCACGTTTATTATTTCCAAATTTTTTAATTTTGATATTGTTGGCAATCTGATTATTTATCTAGTATGTTAGAAAGCTTTCAAAAACTTCAGCTTATATAGTGCTAAAGTTTTTACAAATGAACTATATAACTTCAGCATCTTCTACCGAAGTTTTTTATAAAGCTTTACGACAAAACTAGTGAATCCATGACAAAAAAAAAAATTGAGGTTTTAATGTTGAAGTTTTTAGAAATGAACTAAATAACTTCAGTATCTTCTGCTGAAGTTTTTGAAAAAGCTTTATGACAGAACTAATGAATCCAAGACAACAAAAACTTCAGCTTATTTAGTGTTGAAGTTTTCATAAATGAACTAAATAACTCAGCATCTTCTGCTGAAATTTTTTAATAAGCTTATCCAGGACAAAAAAACTTCAACTTCTTTAGTGCTGAAGTTTGTATAAATGAACTAAATAACTTCAGCATCTTCTGCTAATGTTTTTGAAAAAAAATTAATGACACAACTAATGAATCCGGGACAAAAAAAAACTTCAACTTATTTAGTGCAATGACAAACAAAAAATTCTGCAAATAGAGAACAAAATTCCAACTAATATGCTTAAGTTCAGCAATTACAAACAAAAACTTCAGGACACTTGCTACTTCAGGCCCGTCTACTAGAATATTGCCACTTCAGCCCCGTATATTAAAGTTACACGAAAAAATGAGTATGCTAATTTTTTTTGCAAAGCGGGCACAAGTTGAAATATTATCGAAAAGAAAGAGATATAGATGTAAATGCCCCATTTATATCATATCCTCTTCCCTTTTGAAAACCTAGCCATACTGTCACTAGAAAAATAATTTTACTTACAAAGATACTGCTACGCTCTTTTACTTTTCCGAATCTTGGTCGATTCTTGTCAGTAGATAAAACCAAAGGCAATCCATGTATGGATCTTGTAATTCTTTGACGCTAGCTAAACTTTTGTGGGTTCTTTTTTTGGGTTTGGACAAGGTTTTCTAATTTTTTTATTTTTCTTTCAAAGTCTGTCCAAAGCCTTAAAGATACATATAATGAATGGTGGACACTGAATTCATTGTTCTGATATATGCAAGCTAAGCCAGCTGAAATGAAAAAGTGAGGAAACAATAAATTGGGGACCAAAGTATTGTCTGTCCTGCAAAAAGTACTTAAAACCATGCAGGCAATATCGTAATCAATGCTAAGCTTTACTCCTTTTTTTATAGGCAATATCGTAATCAATGCTAAACTTATATCAGTTGGGGAAATTAAGAACAAGAAAGAGAATGTGCTTCATATGTGGGTCAAGAGCTCATTTCTACGTTATTTAAAATTTAGAAATTAAATTCTCCCAGTCTAATAAACAGAAGTTCCTTTATACTCCCTTAGACAAGTGAAAAAGAGTGACATATTTCTATATATAAACACATGAAGGACAAGTTCATTTCGCATTTGGAAAACTTAAATTTTTATCCATGTATAGAACTTTTAATCAAGAAAAATAAGTTACTTATAAGGAGTTGGTGCTGAAATCTATGTAGCCATGGTAGACTAAGCTGAGAAGAAAGAAGAAGACAGAGGAGAGAAGAAGGAGAGAAGAAGACAGAGAAAAGAAAGAAGAAAAGTAACTGCTGTAAAGTAGAGAAAAAAATGAAACAGTGTAGTTTACTATTCACATGCAAAAGAGTATATATACGCGTGTACTCTTACTAACTAATTATCACTAATACTAACTAACCATCATCAACAATATAACAAACTCTAATAACCTATCTAATTAAATAAACTGAACTCTAATTACAGTTTACACATATTTTCTCAACACTCCCCATCAAGTTAGGTGGTGCAAATATGTCAAGTACCGCTAGCTTGGACATCAAGTAATCATGTTGAACTTTGGTTAATCCTTTGGTTAGTATATCTGCTAGTTGTTCTTTAGTTGGCACATATTCAGTCTTTACCAATCCATTTTGTATCCTCTCCCTTATGAAATTACAATCAATTTCAATATGTTTCGTGTATTCATGAAATACTGGATTTGCAGCAATTTGAATTGCTGCTTTACTGTCTGTAAATATAGTCACTAGAGATTCAACTTTAACTCCAATATCTTTGAACACTCCAAGAATCCAGATTAACTCTGCTACCGTTGAGGCAATACTCCTGTATTCAGATTCAGCTGAACTTCTGGAAATAGTGCTTTGCTTCTTTGACTTCCGGGACACTAAGGATTCTCCATATTTGATAAAGAAACCAGTAACGTATTTCCTCGTGAGAGGGCAAGCAGCTCAATAAGCATCACAATATGCTGTTACAGTACTCATCTTCTTGCTAGATAGCAATATACCTTGTCCAGGTTGCCCTTTTACATATTTAACTACTCTTTGTGCAGCTTCCATGTGAGATCTCTTAGACTTTTGCATAAACTGACTCAGGGTTTGAACACTGTAAGCTATATCTAGTCGTGTGACTGTCATATATAATAGTTTACCTAGTAACCTTTGATATTTACTAGGATCAGATAACAGTTCATATGTTGTACTTTCCAGCTCACCAATCTGCTCATCATAGTCTTTAGTAGTAAGCTTGATATTAGATTCAATAGGTGTAGCAGCAGGTCTTGCAGCTCCCAGTCCTAGCTCAGAAATGAGCTCTAGAGTATATTATCTTTGATGCATTAAGATACCTTGTTGAGACCCGGCAAACTCAATGCCAAGGAAGTATCTCAACTCAAGCAAATCTTTCATTTTGAAAGTCAGTTGTAAACTAACTTTGACTTCATTTATAAGTGTCAGATTAGGTCCAGTTAATAGCATAACATCCCCATAGACAAGAATGATAATAGTGGATTTTCCTGTTCATCTGACCAATAAAGAATGATCATGTTGGCTCTGTTTGAAGCCTAAGTGAACAAGAGCTTCAGATAGCTTGGCATTCCACTGTCTTGGTGCCTGTTTGAGCCCATACAAGGATTTTAAGAGTCTGCATGCTGTTCTATTCTCCCGCTGACTCTGAAATCCTTGGGGTAGAGTCATATAAATTTCATCAGTTAAATCTCCCTGTAGAAAAGCATTATACACATCCATCTGTTGAATGTACCAATGCTCAGAAGCTACTACTGCCAACACAGATCTGACTGTCACCATTTTAACCACAGGACTGAATGTCTCTTGATAATCAATGCCCTCTTATTGACTGTATCCCTTTGCAACTAGTCTGGCCTTAAACCTCTCCACCTCTCCTGAAGCTTTATACTTCACCTTGTATATCCATTTGCATCCAATAGGAATTTGTCACGACCCTAGTTCACCAATTGTGAACATGTCGTGATGGCACCCAGTCCCCACGACTAGGTAAGCCTAACACGTTGCGGAATATACAAGTTATAGACACCTAAATAAGAAACAGCGGAAAAATAGCATAACAAGATATGTAATCCATGCCGCTTGGCACATACATCCGTCAAACAATAAATAAAACACTACCAAGATCCGGAACCCCGCGGTAACACAGACTAAAAGAGATCATACAATTGTAGCTCTATGTAAAAGGAGTATCTAACAACGGAATGAAGGAAAGACATCTACTAGCACTAGAATAGAAGGAAGGCCTCCGGATCCGCGGACGTAACAGATCATACCTCGAGGTCTCCCAAAGCGCTGCTGAATCACCTGGTGTGAGCCTGTCCTGATGTACCTGGATCTGCACAACAAAAGTGTGCAGAAGAGTAGCATGAGTACACCACGGCGGTACTCGGTAAGTGCCAAGCCTAACCTCGATGGAGTAGTGACGAGGAAGGTCAGGGCCCTACTGAGAGAAACAATAACATTATGATATTAACAATAATAAGCAGTTTAAATGAATAATAATTTTCGAAATAACAACAATAAGATGATTACTGCAATCGTCTACAATTTAAGCTAACAACAAATAACCAACTCAATAAAACAAGTCCAGGACCTATGGGAATCGAACCCACAGTCCCCTTGACAGTACCTCTGGGTCTCCGGGAATCGAACCCGCAGTCCCTACCAATAACTCGGGATCTCGGGAATCGAACCCGTTGTCCCTACCAATAACTCAGGATCTCGGGAATCGAACCCGTAGTCCCTACCAATAACTTAGGATCTCGGGAATCGAACCCGTAGTCCCTACCAATATCACTCCGGGTCTCTGGGAATCGAACCCACAGCCCTGGGTCTCCGGGAATCGAACCCGCAGTCCACAAGCACAACAAATAAAGGAATCCATAGAGAGAATAATTATGCTTAACTATAACTTCACCAAAAAAAATAGTGCCAATAATTATCAAGAAGTTCAAATAAGGCAATTAGGCAACTAAACAGTTAAGTACTACCTAATCATGCTTTTCTAACCACTACCGGGTAAAATATCAAATTAACAGCTAAAAACAGGAATATCACTCATCGAACATTTTAAATAAAGTACGTATTCAAGAACCAGCGCATGTACACACCCGTCACCTCGCGTACAAAGCATTTAAACTATCACATAATATCCAAGGGGTGAAAATTTCCCCACACGAGGTTAGACAAGCCACTTACCTCGACTCCGGTACAAAACCGCTATGAAACAACTCTCTTGCCGCGAATGTCGGCCTCCACAAGTGTAGTATCTGATAAAAATCAATAGAATCACATCAAAATAGTCCAATTGGGCATTACCTCAAAATAACTCAAAATACACCAAAACCCACAAGTTGCCAAAACCCGACTTTCGGTACGCTTATCGAAAAATCACGAAAATTATATTTTCGGAACCCTTGTCTCAATACGAGTCTAAGCATATAAAGTTTATCAAATTCGGACTCCATTTGCCCACTCAAAACCTTAATTTTCTAAAGTTCAAGCCTAGGGTGAAAACCCCTATAAAACACCCCAAATTCCTCCATTTTCATGAGATAATTGCATAATATTGTCAACAATAATCATAATTTGAGTCCATAGTTGATTACCTGAAGAAACCCCTTGAATCTCCCTTCAAAATCGCCCAAATCGCCTCTTAAGCCGAGCCCTCAATGTTTGGAAATGTTTCTGAAATTTCTAACTTCTGATATAATTAACTCTCTGCGATTTCCGCTTCTGCGGACAAAATTCCGCTCCTGCGAGCCCGTATCTGCGACCAACTGGTCGCTTCTGCGATCCCAGGCCTAACTGGCCAATCCCGCTTCTGCGAGAAAAGGACCGCTTCCGCGCGTCCGCTTCCGCGCGTCCGCTTCCGCGATTGGACAACCGCTCCTGCGAGAATTTCCGCTTCTGCGAGAAATAGTCCGCTTCTGCGGACTCGCTTAAGCGAATTCCCCTCCGCTCCTGCGGATTCTCACTCCTCGACCCAAGGTCGCTTCTGCGACGAGTCTTCCGCACCCGCGACTCCGCCTCAACGGAAGAGGATCCGCCTCTGCGAACCCAGGTGCTCCTGCGCCCCAAGTTCCGCTCCTGCGGACTCGCCTCTGCGGTCCCATTTCCGCAGGGGCGAAAACGACAGAACAGAAGGCCCAACCTGCAATTTTCCATGTTTTCCTTCCGTTTACCCATCCGAAAACACTCCGAGGCCCCCGGGACCCCAACAAAAACCACCAACATACTCCAAAACATGATACGAACTTATTCAAATCATAAAATCACGTCTAACAACATCAAAACCCATAATTCACATCGAATTCAAGGCTAAATTTCTTAAAACTTTCCGAATTGCACATTCGATCTAAAACCCGACCAAACGACGTCCGAATGACCTGAAACTTTGCGGTCATATCCAAATTCACATAACGAAGCTACAGAAATTGTCGGAATTCCATTCCGACCCCGGATCAAAATCTCACCTATCGTTCGGATTCGCCAAAATTTCAACCTTCGGCATTTCAAGCCTAATTGAGCTACGGACCTCCAAAATACATTCCGAACGCGCTCCCAACCCCGAAATCACCCAACGGAGCTAGTGGAACCATCGGATTTCCGTTCCGAGATCGTCTTAACACTGTTCCAGTTACGTACCATTTTCTATCTTTAAAGTTCTCATTTAGGGACTAAGTGTCCCAAAATACTTCAAATTTCAGGGCCAACTCTCCCGTCAAACCACAATAGCAGAAAAGTACTTAGGGAAACAGTTAAATTGGGGATTGGGGCGTAATTTTCTTGAACGACCGGTCGGGTCGTTACAGAATTTTTCCAACAGGCAGTTGAACCACATCCCAAGTATGGTTAGACTCCAAAGCATCAATTTCAGCTTGCATAGCATCCACCCATCTAGGATCCTTAGCAGCTTCTTCAAATGAAGAAGGTTATACTATGGTAGAGAAGGCAGCTAGATAGGCATGATAAACAGGAGATAAGTCATCAAATGTAACATAGTTGGAAATAAAATACGGAACATTCTTGTGTCCTAGTAAAGATACAAAATCCTTCATCCAAATAGGAGCCTGTCTAGGTCTGGATGATCTTCTTAGATCAGGACACTCATGTTCTTGATGAGATGGGTCAGATGTTAACTGACTTTGTACAGAAGAATGATCTTGCACTTGACAATCATGTGTATGTGCTGAATTGTGAGTGCCTTGATCAGAACCAATAAAAGAAGAAGGAGAAGATATACTTCTGAGCTCTGAAGTAGAAAAATAGATGCAGTAGAAGTAGAAGATTCCTTGAAAGGAAAAACATCTTTTCTGAATGATACATCTCTGCTAACAATAAAGCACTGAGTCTCCAAATCAAGCAAAATATACCCTTTCTGAATGTCAGAAAATCCCATTAGACTAGTAGGTTTGGCTCTAGGAAGTAACTTGTCTGTTTCTTGAACTTGATTTGCATAAGTCAAGCAACCAATAATCCTAAAATGATCAAGACTAGGTGCCCTGCCATATAATAGTTCATGGGGAGACATACCATTGAGTACAGAAGATGGCATTCTGTTAATGATATAAGCTGCTAAAATGACACAGTGACCCCAGAACTTGATAGGAATATTAGCCTGAAATCTTAGAGCTCTAGTAACCTCCAGAATGTATCTATGCTTCCTTTCAGCAACTCTATTTCACTGAGGAGTGTAGACACATGTCTTCTAAGGAATAATACCATGCTTCTGAAATAAGGTATTACATATAGAATTCACAAATTCAGATCCATTATCAGATCTGATTACCTTCAATGTTTTGTGAAATTGAGTTTGTACTAAAACAATGAATTGAGTTAGAACAACACATACATCGGATTTTAATTTCAGAAGAAATAGCCAAGTCATCCTGGTAAAATCATCAACAATGGTTAAGAAGTACTTGTTTCCATCAAATGTTGCATATTTGTAAGCTATATGTATGAGATCAAATGCAGCAGTACTCTTACTACAGCTATTAGGAAATGGTAGTCTAGTTTGCTTGGCACATGGACAAACAGTGCATTTATTAACAACATCAGTAATACTAGCTAGTTTAGTAGGAAATAGTCTTTTGAGAACCATACTAGATACATGACCTAGCCTTTTATGCCATAAGATGATATCTGTAGTCTTGGATGTTATACCAGCTGCAACTAGAGCAGCTGCAGTAAGTCTTTTAGCCTCTCTACCAATCACCCTCACCTTGCCACTGAAGAGATCCTGAAATACATAGAAATCAGGATAAAATGAAGCAAAGCATCTCAGATCTCAGGTCACTTTGGAGACTGACAGTAAGTTGAACTTGAATTGAGGAACATAAAGGACTTCCTTAATTGTGTTGTTATCTGAGATACAACTATCACCAATTTGAGTAACTTGAGTGATACCTCCATTAGATAGTAATAATCTTCTAGGCTTAACATGTGTAACTAGAGAAGATTTACATCTGAAACCATATGATTTGTAGCTCCCGTATCAATGATCCACTCTTGATCTTGTGGATTAGAAGATGCTAAAAGAGCAGTATCAATACCTGCAGTATTTGCAGCATTTGCTTGAGTATAAGAAGTTGGACCACTGTTTAATATCTGCATTATCTGATCATATTGCTCCTTGGTGAATGGAAAACCACCTCCTTGTGAAGCTGTAACTGCTGATCCATGTGATTGAATAACAGAAGTGCCTTCTTGAGTTTTAGTTCCTTTCCCCTGTAAAACTTCTGAGCCTTGGCTTGCCTGTTGAATACTTTGATGTACAGGCATCTGTTGTATTCCTCTATTCTGAAATCCATAATTTGTGTACAAAGGTACACCATGACTAGACTCTACCATATCATTAGAGGAACTAGCTCCCCCTTTCCTTTTAGTCTTATAATCTTGAGGATATCCTATTATTTTGTAGCGATTCTCATTGATGTGACCCCTCATTTTACAAAAATCACAGTAGACATTATGATTTTTCCTAAACTTAGTATTGAAACCAGGTTTTCCACTGTATAAAACAGTTGAATCATAAGAGCTTGTATTTACAGTAGGAGATGATCCTAAAAGATCAGCATTAGCAGCAACTGATCTTTGGCTCTCATCACTCATGAGCATAGCATAGGCTTGATTTATTGAAGGTAATGGTTTCATCATAAGAATTTGACTGTGTGTTTGAGAATAAGAATCATTTAATCCCATTAAAAACTGATATACCTTCTGTTTTTGTAGATGTACAATAAACTCCTTTGTTTTAGCAATTTCTTTGTGCAAATTATAGCAACGAGTGTCATTAACTTTGTCAAAATATTCCTGCAGATCCATCCAAACTACATGTGCACTGGTTGCATAAGAAATTCCACTAATCAATGTTGAGGCTATAGAATTCATTAACCATGACAACACAATCGCATTGCACCTTTCCCATTGATACCAGTATTTTTCATGGAGTCGTTCCTTAGGCCATTTCCCATCAACAATTCCAAGCTTATTTCGACCTAACAATGCAATTCGCATAGATCTATGCCATAAGGAGTAATTATCAATACTTGTCAGCTGAAATGAAATCAATGAAATCCCACTTGTATCGTTAGGGTCTAAATACAAAGGATGAGTAACCGCTACATTTACTCCTTCTTCAATTCATCCTCTGATGATGAATTTGCATGTGAAGTATTTGCATGTGTAGCATTCTCAATGTTAGGGTTTTCGTTAGCAGAATCATCAACCGCCATTGTTACTCAATTCTGATTCGCAGAAGAGATGCGAAAACAGAAATTCAGAAGAAAAGATAAAGGAGAAAGAAATATCGAACTTGCAAGCTTCAATTTTGAGCTCGTGGCTCTGATACCATGCTGAAATCTATGTAGCCATGGTAGACTCAGCTGAGAAGAAAGAAGAAGACAGAGGAGAGAAGAAGGAGAGAAGATGACAGAGAAAAGAAAGAAGAAAAGTAACTACTGTGAAGTAGAGAAAATGAATGAAACAGTGTAGTTTACTATTCACATGCAAAAGAGTATATATACAAGTGTACTCTTACTAACTAATTATCACTAATACTAACTAACCATCATCAACAATATAACAAACTCTAATAACCTATCTAATTAAATAAACTAAATTCTAATTACAGTTTACACATATTTTCTCAACAGTTGGATGCTCTTAATGATGTAAGGTCTTTCGAAATAAAACGTGTGTGCTTTAACCTAAAGTTGACAATATCAAATTATATTAAGAGTATCTTTAGGTTATTTTAGTCCAATAATTGGTATCGGAGCCAATGGTTTTGTAGGATGAGTATGGAGATGGCGGAGTAGTGGCATTGTACTAGTGCCTTTACCCGTCTATGAACTAATTTACTACCTTTACCCGTAGCTTTAAAGATAGATACACAGTCTTTCATTGGGTTTCGGTGACCATAAATACTCGGATCATGTGGTGGTACACAGTTAATTATCAAATTAGCCCATAAATGGTGGTGGCTCATGTGGAACATGGTTCGAGGAGGAGATTATTGGGTATATGTGAATAAAGTCTCACGTGGAAAGTATAAAAGCAAAATATGTTATTTATAAGAATTGAATACTCTTTTCGTGGGATCTTTTGAGAACAAACGTGCGAATTTGACGTAAAGCGAACAATATCACAAAATACTTTGGACCGTTTTAGTCCAATACTTATATTAGTTGGGGAAATTAAAAATAAGACAAGAGAAGTCATAGTCTATTATGTGCATCATATATGGGTCAAGAGCTAATTTCTATTGTATTCAATTACAATGTGGAAATTAAATTCTCCATCAACAATCTAGGAAACAGAAGTTTCTTTGTATATAGAAACAATTAGCTTCAAACTTCATATTACCTTTAAAAAAGGAGAAACTTTTATAGCAATAAAAATATTATGATATGTCTTATATCAAAAGCTTCAAAAGTCTTATAGATATACAAATATTATATACATATTTAAGACTACAAATTTTAGAAGCGTTCATTTCTCTCTTAAGTTACATGCCGAGCAAAACAATTTCAAAAAATTGAGGGGAAGGGGGATTATTAATTTGTACAGTTTAATTTGTTTAAATGCAGAGACTAAAAAGCCATTAAAATTTATATTAAGAAAAATGAAAATTTTCCAAGAGAGGCCAACAGAAGGAAGCAGGAGAAGGACTGTTTGCTCAAAAAAAAAAGGAAGAAAAAGGAAAAAGCACATAAAATCTTCATTTCATTGATAGAGTTCGAATATATGAAGGATTCACACTAGATTGAATTAATAATATTCATTTACCTACTAACCTTTTTTAGTAAATCAGTTCATCAGAAACGAATTATTGATGTGGTACTAATATATTTAACAGTCCAATCATACCGATTCAGTAATCCACAGCCAAAATATAACGCGCAGCAATCGGAAAATGACACTGCACTGCAAGGCTCTTTTAACAGTCTAGCTCGGATCCCAACCCTAAAAACTTTTCTATTATCTTTATTATTATTACACATAACAAAATAAATCAATCTACATAAGGAAAAATAAAAAAACAGTATGACGATGCACCAAGCATCCCGCGTTCATGCAGGGTCAGGGAAGGCACCCAAGGAGGATGACGTAGGCAGTCTATCCTGAAAATCAATCCATGAAAGAGAAAAGAAGATAAGTTCTCACAAAATGTCTAGGAAATTAATTTGATGATGATGATCTCCATCCTAGCCTAAGCTCGAGATCAATCTCATCTTCAATAACTGAATCTCTCTTGGTGCTACCATCGTCGTGATTATTATCATTACTAGTACCATTAGGTTCTGAAGTTTCACTAGTGTTAGATGAAGAGGTGATATTTTGAGGCTGGTTGATTGGAAAATTTAAAGATGGAGGAGTGCAAGAAGACATCAAATTATTCATAAAAGAGGGTGGGATAGTGAGAAGAGTAGAGGGATCCACACTAGATTTAATTGTTGAGTGGTTGAAGATAGTATTAGGGTTATTAGGTAAGGAGTAAAGAAGGCAAAGTCCACCATTTGTGATGAATTCTGGAGATTGAATTAAGAGGGTAGAATTAGCATTGGGGACAGTAGTAGAGCTATTTGAAACAAGTGGTGTTTGGTTGAGCTTGGCACGGTCACGGCGGTGCACATTCATATGACCACCTAGGGCTTGGGCTGAACGGAACTCTCTTCGACAAAAGGTACAAGTATAGGACCTTGGTGGCCAAGTTGCACCCATGGAATTGCTAGTATCTTCCTCAAAAGCTCTAATTTCCCACGAATCGTCGTCATCCTTAGGTTTCCACATCCAATATCCGGTGGTTGAACTAGGGTTCAACGGTGAGGGTGGTGATAAGAATTGTTGGTTGCTTACATCCAATATTCGGCGGTTGAGCTCGGGTTCAACGGTGATGGTGGTGACAAATATTGTCGTCTGTTGTTATTGTTGTTGCTGTTGATATTAGGATTTCGCTAGTTTTTGAAATTGAGTCAAGAACAAAGGCTCAAGTTCATCAGTCACGATGATAAGAACATATATAGTTGATTTTTGAGATAAGATGCGGAACAAGGATAAATAAACAAGGTTTAAATAGAGGATGGGCTGAATGTGGGGAAATGGAGACAAAAGCCCTAGCTATACTGAAGATATATACAAGGTTTTCAGAGTATGTAGGTGGAGTTTAGCAGCTAATTAAGACAAAAATGGGAATATAATAAGCGTATCTACTAAAGATTAGTAACTCTAATGTTTTAGAAACAAGACTTTGAGACTTAATTATTAACGCCTTTTTCTTGGTATGAATTTATGTCGATGTCTCATTGGAAATCTATTCAAGTAGTTTAGGACAGTTGCTCTTGATTCATGAGTGGATAATTAATTGATATATACTTGATGGAATATTGGATTAGACGAATTTTTTATTGTTATTTGAGCTTAGCAACGTTTGGTTTTGGCACATACCTTTTGTCGTGAGACAGTGATTATCTCCAGACATTTAGATGCAACCAAGTCTTAGCTTGAGCAAGTAACACCTGTTTTTTGTCTTTTATTTCACAGGCATGTTTTAACTATCATCGTTTTTATACATATGAAGGTATAACCTGTTTGATTGGGCTTATGTATATTTGATATTCCTAATAAATAATTTTTTTTTATTTTCGTTTACCTCAAAATGGCCAACATACATACACACAGTGTCTTTTTTACATACTGTGGCTGTAGGGTAATTACATACTGTGGCTGTAGGGTAATTAAACTCTTTAACAAAAAATCATCCATGAGAAAGTATATCTATGATTTTCGCGCGACATATCAAATATTTATACTGTATTTATTGTTTGTGGCTATACTTTTAGTAAATTTATTATTCGTAGCTATTATCTTAGATCACTTCCAAACAATAATATTGCGAGCTCGTCTGCAATTTTTTGATTGCCTTTCCGAAACACATCTATCCCCTCCCCCACCCTATTTTGTTTGTTGTTCTTATCCCATTAAGATGACCTCATCAGTCACAGAGGTGAATCCAAAATTTCTAGTATACAAGTTCACTACTAAAAATGGGAATTAATTTTTATTAATTCCTCTTAGTTATTAACTCAACTTTCAATTAAGTGCGCCATTCGACCTTCTTAGTGGATGCCAACAATTAATATTATATGTACATAAAATATCTAATTTTACGGAAAGACCATGAGTTCACGTGCCTCATATTTTTTCAATTAAATCCGCCCCTGGTCAGTCATCTGTGGTATAGAATGGCGATAGTAACATCTTTTGTAAGTTAATCTACTACCTAAGAGATTTACTAGTTGTAATTAATAAGTGACAAGACAACCTATCTTATAAAAATCAAGAAAATACAAATGTTTTACGTCTTCGATCGGTTGGCCTAGGAGGAATAATCTTGTTTGATTACTGATTAATTCTCTTGTTTACTCCTAGCAATCTATACTAGGTAGGTTCCTAGGTTGTACTTGACCACTCCAATACGGAAATATCACTTATAATAATCAATTATTTGTACGTAACATTCGTTCATGTAATTTCCAAGTGAATAGAACTGTTGTACCTATCAGTTCTAAAATGTAATTTCCTATTGAATTGGTTTTTAATTAGTGATTAACGAGCTTAAAATATCAAAAACAAAAATAAAAAATGCGCTGTAATATCTGCAATGTTAGATAATGGATCTTATCCATCGAATGGATATTCCTAATTTAGTTGGCTAACAGCATATATCTCTTTCAGTCACACTTGATTTAATAGTGAAATTTTACAGTATTTCCCAGCTGTATCTTCTTGTGAAAAAATCATACTCTTCAGAATTGTTTATGATGAATACGAAGTATGAGGAAATTAATTAAGGTAATATCCAGTTGAATTACATGTTATACACAAGAAAGAAGAAAAGTATACAAGAATTGCATTCTAGAGGAGTAATTCATTACTATGGAGTACTAGTTAAGACAGATACCATATTACCTCAACACAGTCCCCCATAATTTGGAGCAAATACAAAGGGATCGGAGATAGATGAAACTGTGTGAGATCTTAAATCTCATTTTGAGAATGGTTAAAGCCAATGCTATTCCAATTCACAACATTAATTTGTAATTCTAAGATGTCAAATACCCTTCTGCAATGTTATGTCAGTTAAGGAACCATTTTCATACTGTTGTTTGGCCAGCCCATGTTTGCATACATTGGCATACCGTGCAATGGTTGACCTGCATTAACATAAGGTCCTTGTTCATGACTGAGAGGACTACCCCCATTTTCATCAGATGAGTCGCTCGAGGCATCCTGGGAAGGAAGGCTCGCCCCTAAGTGCGGTGCACCAAAATTCAACATATTGGAAGGTGGTGGTGTTGAAGATGGTGTCTTAGACTTCAGCTTCTTCCCTTCCGCAATGAAGCTACCCACAATCACCTGGTGAGAAACTGAAGACAGTTACCAATTAAACAATATGCACTCAAATGAGAGTGCAGGAACAGAGGTAGTTAGAACACCACCTGTACTGGTGTTGCAGCCGTGAGCAGTCCTGCAACTCCACCGCCCAAAACTCTACCGTCTGACCCGGCCAGTGAGACGCTTAGACTACTTGTTCTGCCACTGTTACTTTCAGAGTGCATGAACGAACCTGATAAAGAGATGATTTCAAATCGGCCCTGCATATGAAGAATACCACCATATGCAATGACTGATGAAACAAGTAGGAATACGGTAAGCGAAAAATTAGTGTAGGTACTATGATCATGTTTAGAAAACTCTGCATCACATTTTAGAAAAGATAGAGCCACCTAGCTAGTCCACAATCCGACTTACTAATATGTTCAAGATATCATTTCACAGCAATTCATCACAACATTAGGCTTCTCTGGAAACTAAACTCAAATAATAAATGGTACCAACCAACTGTAGATCACCAGTCACCAACTGATGAAAGCCAATTTCCAATAACAAAAGCAAGTAAATTTAAAATTGAATAGAAAACATTGGTCTCCATAATAATTCAATGTCACTATTTACTCAATCAGTTGGTGATAGGATAAATATGATAATGGAAAGACATTCAAATTTTCATCCTTCTACCTTCTCGACTGCCAAAAGATAGCCCTTTCTCTAACCAAGCTCAAGAAAATACTGAACAAAATCAGATTCCAGAAGAAATAATTGGCCCAGAGCAAATCTTTCTCAAAGCACAACGCAACCGATTACCAGTATTTAGCAAACACAGATATGATGTTGGAGAAAACTCAGAAAATATGCACATCACTGTGATGATCCTATGTTAATTGATCATAAAATGTGAATTGAGTTTTGAGTCCACAACACTCACCCAAAGTATATCCCTCCTCGTTTTACACGGCCTGATACTGTAAGTGTATCCAATAATAACCTAGTTCATTAAGGTGACCAGACATGATATGCATTAATCCAGATAAAAACACGCTAATTGCTACCATTTTTGTGTCTAAATACATATGGAGACAGTTAAAGTTGGCGTTAAAGTTGGCACGAAACTTAAGGGTGTTCTTATTGAGCACTTATACTCTAAGTTGCTCTAACACTTCAGTTTAGGTGCCGCACCCGTGTCGACACGACACTAGTATGGGTGTGGATATGGAATCCGTACCAGAGATGGTCAAACACTTTTGGGTACTTTGACCACAATGGACGGAAAATTTTGATACAAGATACAATTTGATTCCCGAAATCAGAACCAAAACTAAGATAAAATTTGAAGAAAATAACATACCTTATCTACAACATCAATCAATTACTTATTTACAACTTGAGAATAAAAAAGAAATCCACACTTTACAAGCTATACGCCAGTATTCCACTAAATTTCTTACAAATTTAGAGATTTTTTTATTTTTCTATTTTTTTGAATTAATTTTAGTCGGATCCCTGCACCCGTATCCATACTAGGATCTGTATCCCCGAATCTTAGAATCTACATCTCGAAGGATCCGCACCGGTGTCGGACGCCCGCACCCGTGTCCGAGCAACTTAACTTATGCTACCCGAAATTTATTCCAATTAAGCACTTCTTTGATAATTAGCCAAACTAACAAAGTTTGTGCAATGCACTCGCTGCTTACGTGGCGAATGACGAATAAAAAAAGGACATATATTTTTGAGTTAAAAAAGGGGAAAAACTATGTTAAACTTAAATATATTAATAAACAAAATAAAAATAACATTCTAAAAAAAAGAAAAGAAAAACTTAATTTACACCCAAGAAAGAACACATTTCAAAAAAATGAGACATTACTGTTCTGGAAATCAATGTTCTTGGTGTTCTTCACTATCTTGTGTATTCTTGTTCCAACCACGATTTTAATCCAATTTTTTAAGAGAAACTCCTCCAAATTTGTTGTAACTTCAACATAGATTCCATACAACGACCCGAAGACAACCCAAACATTAATTTCTCGATTTTTATTAAATCAAGTAACCCATTTTAAACCTTCAAGCTTTCTAAAGACCCCATTAATGGTGTTTTGATTTGAAATGAAGAACTCAGACTCATTTTAGTTTTAGCCAATAGGGACAAATCAATTGTGTTAAGTCTAACATTTTATTGGACCTATTTTACAAGTTAATCATGTCAAACGTCTCGGACCAATAATGCTAACCATGGTCCACTTTTTTTGGAACCGCCCTTGAGCCAAAAATCGAAGAGCTCTTCAATGGATTTCTTGCTGGAGTTCCGTCTTTTAAACCATGAAAGGCTACATCTACTTTAATTATTGATTTCTCGCATTCGGCCTTTATACTATATTGCATCAAATAGAAGCGATGGAGCTGATTCTCATGAGGTGGGGCAAAGGTAATCTTAAGGAGGAAGTCGCAAAATTTTGATCTAGGACCAAGAATTAATTATTTTGTAAGTCAAATAAATCAAGACTAGAAGAGAAAGATGGCTTCTATAAGGATTTTTCTCTGAGCAACCATTTGGAAGCATAGGGAAAGTATCTGGAAGGGGCATTTCACAGTTTTCACCATTGAAATATACTCTTCTTGGAAAAGCCCATCCATTACTAAGTGTAAATAAGCTCATGTCCTTAAGTAAAAGTATCTCTGTCCTTACATCAAAGTAGATCATGTCCTTATGTAAAAGCAATAGTGGAGGTACAATAATGGTGAAAGTGGAGGAGGCAATGGTGAAAAAGAAATTTGCTTTTTCGGGCTCTTCGCGCACTTATATTGGGCAAAACTCACTCTATGTGCCAACTCAGCAAGAAGTGCTTAATTGGAATAAGTTTCGGGCAGTATAAGTGCTCAATAGGAACACCCTTAAGTTTAGGTGTCTAAATGAAAATTCGTGTCAACTTTAAGTGTCTCCGTATGTATTCAGCCAATGGTAAATGTATTGATGTATAAACAGAGTTTTGCAGTTGGAAAGCAGACACCCGAACTAAAGATGTTTCCATCCCTTCCTCAAGTGATTTTCTCCCTGTTTTTCTCTTTTATTTACAAAAAAAAAAATAATAATAATAATTGTGCTCCACTTCCTACCTCTACAAAGTGGTCAATCTAGGATAGTAGTACATGATACACAATTGAGGCACAGTTTCACTCAATCTGATGATAAGATTAAGAAGCAAAGAAGAATATGAACGCAAAGGAAAGAAATAATCCGGGTGAATTCCACAGGACAACCCTTGTGCTATATCATCTCTTCTCATCATCAAGGAAAAACATGCTAGGCCATGCTGGCAACCAAAAATCTGTGCACAACTTGATGTCAAGCATATTAGGACCTGTTAATTAATACTTATAAAGCCACCCTTTTGGAAGAATGATGCAAGCTTCACAAACTGCTTACTACAAACAAAGAGAGACTTTCTGAACAATCACTACCTTAGAATAAAAAATGATGCGAGAGTGGATATTTTCATGCCAAAAATGCATTCATCACTTAAATCACAAGAAAAATCTCATGCAAAAGACATATATTCCAACTTCCATGCAAAATACACATTTCATGCCAACACACAAATCAGTTTGACGGTAATAAGATTCAAATTTAGTTAAAAATTAACACATGACTGAAATAATATAGTCTATGTCCAAATTAATATCTTATAATCAAAGGTGATGCGACAATGGATAATTATACATGAGCATCAAGAAAGGCAGTATCACTCAGCCATGAAACTCCAGTTCATTATTAGGCACAAATAATTACCAACATTAACAGTGTAACGAATCAGCAAGGCATCATTCAGCTCAAAAGCAAACAAACCTCGCAAGTCACAGTGCTACCCCCCATGGCTGGTTGCCGGAGGATGACATTACGAAGGGCTCCATGTGCAGATAGAATGCAAACCGTACGTGGTCCTTGCTCTGAGAAAGCCAGTAGCTTCGATGCTATGTCCTTCAGCCAAGAAAACATATTCGCATTATAGTGAAAAGTAAACCAAAAACATGGACAGTTAAAGGCAAAGAAAATAAAGGTTTCACACTGCACTACTATTGTCCCTTGTGTGACAACCAACTACAAATGATGGAATAAAATGCACATTCTAGAACGCTAGCACCTTTAGCAGAAAGAAATGCATGGGTGAAGTTATGTGCTTCATTGAAATATGTGCTTCAAACGATGACGCATAAAGTGATCCCAACGAGAAGGATTCAATTCTTTGAATCACAACTTTGAGGAGTTGGATTAATATCCGCGTTATTGTATTTTGATGCTGAAATTACTTATTTTAATGCAATATCATCGTTCTAGTAATACATTCATATATGTACACTATTTTTTTAATGTCGTGAACTGTGTCTTTCACTTCAAATAAGTATGGTCTTCACTTCTTGTTTTTTGCTTCAAGCTCTAAGGACCTTGCCGGTTTTTTTGTGTTTTTAACTTTTAAAACACCCATTAGGCGCAATTTGCTTCTCATTTTGGCTTGTTGTTATCTATGGCCCAAAATAATTTAAAAGAGAAACAAAAAATTACCTCCCCAACATTCACCAAGATTACATGTGGTGTAAAGCCAACTCCGCCTGTACCTGTCAACCATCAGGAAACCCCAACAATCACTCTAATAGAGATATAATTTATTTATTTATTTCTATAAGGTAAAAGTTCAAATAGAGATATAAATACAAAAAAACAATCAAATTGACTGAGAAATGAGGACAATGGCAGCCTATTTCCACATGAAGTTGTCTCTAAAACTAAAGACAGATATATTTACATAGTAAAATGATAGTTACTTGAGGGCAAAAGTCAATCCCTTTAAAATGTCGAGGGCAAAAGTCAATCCCTTTAAAATGACTCGGCCTTACTTAGAGCATGTTTGACCAAACATATCGGTAATCAAAAGTACTTTATTGTCAAAATAACACTTTTGGATAATTTGAGATGTTTAATCAAGATGAAAAAGTGTGCTTGAGCAGCAACAGAAGCAATTTTCTACTTTCGGGGAGAAACTATAAATTCTAGCTTCTTCCCAAAAGCAGAAAATTAATTTGTTCAAAACAAAAAAATCCTTACAATAAATTTATATTTTTTCAAATTATGCTTCACTGATTTAACCTTTTCCTTTTTTTCTGCAATACCTTTGTTCTCTTTTTTCTCCATCATACTTTTATTCTATTCCTCTTTGAAATATTTTGTCTACTATAAATAAATAAATAATATATATATATATATATATATATATATATATATATATATATATATATATATCTTTTCTTATATAGTAATTGATGTTATGCTTAAAGTATATATATTATATCGCCTCACATCTTACTTTTGTTTCGTGTATTTAGGATGTGAAATGTGTTGATGAATGCTAATTTGATGTGTTTTTATGCGTAGGAATGATCCAGGAGCAATTGGGGGTGATATGTGCGAAATTAGAGCCAAAACGGACAAAAACAGGAAAGTTGGACATTTCAGCGCCACACGTGGCGCCCAGCCCTACCTTTGATGCCAGAAACAGAATCTGAAATTTCATAGCATCGTGGAGGGCGCCTGGCGCCAACCAGGGTGCCAGTAATATGAAAGTTCTCCAATTTCGCCCGGGACACATTTATTTCGTCCCTAGACCTACCCAACACGTATAAAAGTAAGACTAAACTTTTTGTGGGGGGGGGGGGGGGGGGGGAGATGCCACTTTGGAGAAGGAAGACACGAGAAACATCCGGAATCAAAAACAGATTTCTTCATCTTTTTCTAGTATTTTCAATTATTTAGACTTATGAAATTGCTTGCTAGTATCATGAGTGGCTAAAAACCCATTGTTCCGGGGTTGTGATTTAGTCATTGTTAGATCTGTAGTCTTGTCCCACATTGGAATCTAAAATTTCATAGCGTCGTGGAGGGCGCCTGGCGTCAGCCAGGGTGCCAGTGATATGAAAGTTCTCCAATTTCGCCCGGGACACGGTTATTTCGCCCCTAGACCTACCCAACACATATAAAAGTAAGACTAAACTATTTGTGGGGGGGGGAGGGGAGACGCCACTTTGGAGAAGTAAGACATATGAGAAACATCCAGAAGCAAGAACATCTCAGATTTCTTCATCTTTTTCTAGTATTTTCAATTATTCAAACTTATGAAATTGTTTGCTAGTATCATGAGTGGCTAAAAACCCATTGTTTTAGGGTTGAGATTTGGTCATTGTTAGAATGTCCTTGTATAATAATAGCTATAAATAAGGACTTCTTGTATTGTATTGAACACACAATATCAATATATCATATTTTCTCCCGTGCCTTCTCACATGGTATCAAAGCTATCATAGCGATTCCGGGAAGTCAAATCAGTTACTGGAACCCTTTTTCCGGCGACATTTAAAGTTGTTTTGTGCCTGCTTTTTCTCTGTCCATAGTGCGTAGAAAAACCCAACACTACCACAAGAGTAGTCACTGTCCGGTGACCAAACCCCAGTGAAAATCTCCGGCGATATTGTAGTTGTCCGAAGAAAATTTTCCGGCAAAGTTCCGATGTTGTGTAGGCCACCCTCCGGCCATGTTTTGGCAACGAATCTTCAGGACAGATTGTTCCACTTGCAATTCGGAGCCTACCCATCCAGGTTACACCAAATTCCGACCACTTTTATATTTTTCCGGCATGAATAGTGATTTCAAAAGTGGACTTCCGGCCATTTTTTGAAAAAGTTCCTTCAGAACAGTTGGGTCGTCTGTCAATTCCGATCCTACCCCTACTGTTTTTATTTCATTCCGACCACTTTGATTTTTTTCCTGCTGCTACAATAATATTCCGAGAGCTACCGTATTTCAGGAGTGAACAGTGTTTTTCGGTGCAAAATATTATTCTGTTTTCCTGCTGTTAACCGTGTTTTCTCAGCGATTTCTTCAGTTTTCCCAAAAGAGTTACTAATTTTCACTATTTCAAGTTAACCCCACTACTATTAATTATAGCGACATGGGAACCGATGATTCAAATAGTCGGACGGTTTCTTTAGTGGATTATTTTGAATTTCTTCGGTACAAAGCAGGTAAGCAGAAATCTTATGAGATAGCTTCTGTTGTTCAGACAGGTAATAGCGTGACTTGTGTCTCTGAATCTCCATCCTCTGAGTCTTGGGTCATTGATTCGGGTGCATCGGATCATATTTGTGGTAACAAATCTCTTTTCACTACTATTTCGTATTCTCAATCTCTTCCAAGAGTCACAATGGCTAATGGGTCTCAAACAATGGCAACTGCAATAGGTCAATCAAGCCCAATTCCTTCCTTACCTTTAGATTGAGTTATTTATGTCCCTAATAGTCCTTTTAATCTCATAGTTGTTAGTCGCCTATATACAGGAACTTAGTACAGGGCGGATCATTGATACCGGACGTGAATCAAATGGACTTTATTACCTTATCCTCGCTAAATCACATGGACCCAGCTCTTGTCTTCCTTCAACAATAACAACTTGTCATGTTACTGATTCACCAGATTTATTACATAAACGGTTGGGATATCCTAGCTTGTCAAAACTTCAGAAAATGGTACCTGGTTTATCTCACTTGTCATCTCTAGAGTGTGAGTCTTGTCAGCTCGGTAAGCATATTCGCTCTCATTTTCCTCGACATATTGATAATCGAGAAGAGTCACCTTTTTCTTTAGTCCATTCAGATGTTTGGGGTCCTAGTCGGGTCAGTTCCACCTTAGGATTCCGCTACTTTGTTAGTTTCATTAATGACTATTCTAGATGCACCTAGATATTTTTGATAAAAATCGATCTGAGTTGTTTTCTATATTTCAAACCTTTCACGCTGAAATTCAAAATCAATTTGGGGTTTCTATTCGCACATTTCGTAGTGATACTATTCGCACATTTCGTAGTGATAATGCCCGAGAGTTTGTCTTTCCCATTTCAGCAGTTTATGAAATCTCATGGGATTATTCATCAAACATCTTGTCCGTACACATCTCAACAAAATGGGGTAGCTGAAAGAAAGAATAGACATCTTATTGAAACTGCTCGTACCCTACTCATACAATCTCATGCTCCGTTGCGTTTTTTGGGGGATGCAGTTCTTACATCTTGCTATCTTATTAATCGTATGCCATCTTCACTATCCAGAACCAAGTTTCATTCTCTATTATGTTTCACTACTTACTTTTGTTCTCTCTTCCACCCCGTGTCTTTGGAAGCACTTGTTTTGTCATAACTTTACTTCAGGAATAGATAAGTTAGCTCCCCGTGCTCTTAAGTGCGTATTTCTTGGTTTCCCGAGAACGCAAAAGGGGTATCGATGTTATTCTCCTGACCTCCAACGGTACCTTATGTTTGCTGATGTTACCTTCTTTGAAACCCAATCATACTTCACAAGTCCAGGTAATCACTTAGATATTTCTGAGGTACTACCGGTCCCTTCTTTTAAGATTCAGTAACTATCTCCCATCCATCTTCATCTACATCTCCGGCTCCACCACCTATAGATCCCGTTCCACCATCTATAGCTCCAGGTGCAATTCTTCCACATAATCCAGTTCAACCTTCTGCAGCTCCGCCAATCTTGACTTATCATCGCCGTCCACATTCAGCATCACGCCCAGGTGATTCACGTCCTGCATCAGATTCTGCACCTACTACAGACTTGTCTCCTCTTGGTCAACCAATTGCACTCCGCAGAGGTGTACGGTCCACACTTAATCCTAATCCCCACTATGTTGGTCTAAGTTATCATCGCCTGTCGTCACCTCATTATGCTTTTACATCTTTTTTGTCCACTGTTTCTATTCCAAAGTCTACAGGTGAGGCACTATCTCATCCTGGATGGCGACAGGATATGATTGACGAGATGCCTGCTTTACATGCAAGTGGCACTTGGGAGCTTGTTCCTCTTCTTGCAGGTAAGTCTACTGTTGGTTGTCGTAGTGATACTATTCGCACATTTCGTAGTGATAATGCCCGAGAGTTTGTCTTTCCCATTTCAGCAGTTTATGAAATCTCATGGGATTATTCATCAAACATCTTGTCCGTACACATCTCAACAAAATGGGGTAGCTGAAAGAAAGAATAGACATCTTATTGAAACTGCCCGTACCCTACTCATACAATCTCATGCTCTGTTGCGTTTTTTTGGGGGATGCAGTTCTTACATCTTGCTATCTTATTAATCGTATGCCATCTTCACTATCCAGAACCAAGTTTCATTCTCTATTATGTTTCACTACTTACTTTTGTTCTCTCTTCCACCCCGTGTCTTTGGAAGCACTTGTTTTGTCATAACTTTACTTCAGGAATAGATAAGTTAGCTCCCCGTGCTCTTAAGTGCGTATTTCTTGGTTTCCCGAGAACGCAAAAGGGGTATCGATGTTATTCTCCTGACCTCCAACGGTACCTTATGTTTGCTGATGTTACCTTCTTTGAAACCCAATCATACTTCACAAGTCCAGGTAATCACTTAGATATTTCTGAGGTACTACCGGTCCCTTCTTTTAAGATTCAGTAACTATCTCCCATCCATCTTCATCTACATCTCCGGCTCCACCACCTATAGATCCCGTTCCACCATCTATAGCTCCAGGTGCAATTCTTCCACATAATCCAGTTCAACCTTCTGCAGCTCCGCCAATCTTGACTTATCATCGCCGTCCACATTCAGCATCACGCCCAGGTGATTCACGTCCTGCATCAGATTCTGCACCTACTACAGACTTGTCTCCCCTTAGTCAACTAATTGCACTCTGCAGAGGTGTACGGTCCACACTTAATCCTAATCCCCACTATGTTGGTCTAAGTTATCATCGCCTGTCGTCACCTCATTATGCTTTTACATCTTTTTTGTCCACTGTTTCTATTCCAAAGTCTACAGGTGAGGCACTATCTCATCCTGGATGGCGACAGGATATGATTGACGAGATGCCTGCTTTACATGCAAGTGGCACTTGGGAGCTTGTTCCTCTTCTTGCAGGTAAGTCTACTGTTGGTTGTTGTTGGGTTTATGCAGTCAAAGTCGGCCCGGATGGCCAGGTTGATCGGCTTAAGGCTCGTCTTGTTGCAAAAGGATATACTCAAATTTTTGGGCTTGATTATAGTGATACTTTCCTTCCCGTGGCTAAAGTAGCATTTGTTCGTCTTTTTTTGTCCATGGTTGTTGTACGTCATTGGCCTCTTTATCATTTAGATATTAAGAATGTTTTTCTCCACGGTGATCTTGACGAGGAAGTTTATATGGAACAACCACCTAGTTTTGTTGCTCATGGGGAGTTTAGTGGTTGTGTATGCAGATCGTGCAGGTCACTATATGGTTTGAAACAGTCCCTTCGAGCCTGGTTTGGTAAGTTCAGCACAATTATTCGGGAGTTCGGCATGACTCGTAGTGAGGCTGATCACTCTGTGCTTTATCGACATTCTGCTCCGAATCTGTGTATTTATCTGGTGGTTTATGTTGATGATATTGTTATTACTGGCAACGATCAGGACGGTATTACTAATCTGAAGCAACATCTCTTTCAGCATTTCCAAACTAATGATTTGGGTAGACTGACGTTTTTCTAGGTATCGAGGTCGCTCCGTCTAGCTCAGATATTGTTATTTCACAGCGAAAGTATGCCTTAGACATTCTTGAGGAGACTGGAATGATGGGTTGCAGACCTATTGACTCTCCTATGGATCCGAATGTCAAGCTTCTGCCTAGATAGGGGGAGCCGTTTAGAGACCCTATGAGATATAGGAGGTTGGTTAGAAAATTGAATTACCTCACAGTGTGACCTGACATTTCTTTTCCGGTGAGTGTTGTAAGTCAGTTTATGGATTCTCCTTGTGATAGTCACTGGGATGCAGTTGTTCTTATTCTTCGGTATATAAAGTCAGCTCCAGGCAAAGGATTACTATTCGAGGATCGAGGCCACGAGCAGATTGTTGGGTACACAGATGCTGATTGGGCTGGATCACCTTCTGATAGACGATCTACATCTAGATATTGTGTTCTAGTAGGAGGTAATTTGGTCTCGTGGAAGAGCAAGAAACAAAATGTAGTTGCTTGATCTAGCGCTGAAGCAGAATATCGGGCCATTGCTATGGCAACGTGTGAGTTCGTTTGGCTCAAGTAGTTGCTCAAGGAGTTAAAGTTCGGAGAAATCAGCATGATGGAACTAGTATGTGATAACCAAGCTGCTCTTCATATTGCGTCAAATTCAGTGTTCCATGAGAGGACTAAACACATTGAGATCGACTGTCACTTTGTCAGAGAAAAAATACTTTCAGGAGATATTGTTACAAAGTTTGTAAAGTCGAATGATCAACTAGCAAATATTTTCACTAAGTCTCTTATTGGTTCTCGTATTAGTTACATGTGTAACAAGCTCGGTACATATGATGTGTATGCACCGGCTTGAGGGGGAGTGTTAGATATGTAGTCTTGTCCCACATTGGAATAGGAGTAGAATGTCCTTGTATAATATAGCTATAAATAAGGACCTCTTGTATTGTATTGAACATACAATATCAATATATCATATTTTCTCCTGTGCCTTCTCACAGCCATGAATATTGTTGTTTAGCGTTGACTTAAACTTGATTACAATTCACTAATATATGGTTGTTTCTTCAATTCTGTGATTAATTGCTTAATTATCTGGCCAGCAATTATGTTATATTTACTATATATGCTATGCTTGGGGTGAGGGTCGGGGGTAGGGATGGGGGTAGGAGTGAGCAGGGGGGCAGGGAAGGGTCTTGGAGGTGGTACGGGTGGTAGGAGCGGGAAGGGAAAAGCGGACGTTTGGAGATTGAGGATAGGGTCGTGGAACATAGGCACCCTGACTGGTAAGTCTATTGAGTTGGCGAAAATACTTCAGAAGAGGCGGATTAACATAGCTTGTTTGCAGGAGACTAGGTGGAAAGGGTCTAGGGCGAAGAATGTGGACGGATTTAAGCTGTGGTACTCTGGGGCCGTGGGGGGTAAGAATGGAGTGGGAATTTTGGTGGATAGGGATCTTAGGGAGTCAGTGGTCGAGGTTAGGCGAGTGAATGATAGGTTAATGTGTATCAAGTTAGTTATAGGTGGTTTCGCCCTCAATGTCATCAGCGCTTACGCGCCTCAAACAGGATTGGAGGAGGAGGTTAAGAGGCGCTTCTGGGAAGGCTTGGACGAGCTGGTTAGTAGTTTCCCTCAATCCGAGAAGTTAGTTATTGGAAGGAATTTTAATGGCCATATTGGAGCTGATGGTGGCGGATATAGTGAGGTGCATGGGGGTTATGGGCTTGGGGTCAGGAACGGAGGAGGCTCTTCACTGCTGGATTTCGCCAGAGCTTATGAGCTTTGGATTGCAAACTCGTCTTTTCAGAAAAGGGAAGATCATTTGGTTACTTTCAAAAGTGCGGCTGCTAGGACTCAGATTGACTACCTTCTCCTCAGGCGGAGTGATAGAGGATTGTGCAAGGACTGTAAGGTCATTCCGGGAGAGTTCCTCTCGACTCTCCATAGACTCTTAGTGATGGATGTCGGTATTTGGGTGAAGAGGAAGAAGAGGAGTGCTCGGGGCCAACCGAGGATTAGATGGGGTGCATTGACTAAGGAGAAAGCCCAGGAGTTAGAATCGAGGTTAGTTGATGGGGGTGCCTGGAGTAGTGCTGGGGATGCGGATGTTATGTGGACTGAGACGGCGAACCTGGTTAGGGAGGCAGCGCGAGAGGTGCTCGGAGTCGCCAAGGGCTACTCAGGCAGGCATCAAGGTGAATGGTGGTGGAATGACGCGGTCCGAGGTAAAGTGGAGGCGAAGAAGGCGGCGTTTGCTAAGATTGCAGAGAGCACGAGTGAGGAGGATAGGAGAGTGTACAGAGAGCGCTATAAGGTGGCGAGAAAAGAGGCAAAGTTGGCGGTCTCGGAAGCTAAAAATGCGGCGTTTAGTCGCATGTACGAGGAATTAGGGGAGAAAGGCGGGGACAAAAAGTTATTCAGGCTAGCTAAAGTGAGAGAGAAAAAAGCGCGGGACCTGGACCAGGTTAGGTGCATCAAGGATGAGGATGGTCGAGTGCTGATAGGGGAGGCCCTAGTTAAGCAGAGGTGGCAAGCGTATTTCCGTGACCTGCTAAACGAGGAAGGGGATCAAGACGTAGACCTAGGGGAGCTGAGATATTCTGAGCGTCATAGGGACCTTGGGTTCTGTAGGCGCATTAGGGTGGAGGAGGTCGTCGGGGCTTTGCGTAGGATGAGTAGCGGTCGAGCGACCGGGCCAGACGAAATCCCGGTGGAGTTTTGGAAATGCATGGGTAAGGCAGGAGTGGAATGGCTGTCCAGGTTGTTCAATGTGATCTTCGGGACTAAGAGGATGCCAGAGGAGTGGAGGTGGAGCATAGTTATGCCCGTGTATAAGAACAAAGGGGATATCCAATGTTGTAACAACTATAGGGGTATCAAATTACTAAGCCACACCATGAAAGTCTGGGAACGGGTGATTGAGGCTAGGGTGAGGGGAATGGCGTCTATATCCGTGAACCAATTCGGTTTCATGCCGGGCCGCTCAACTACAGAAGCTATACACATTGTCAGGAGACTGGTGGAAAAGTACAGGGACAAGAAGAAGGACCTGCACATGGTGTTCATCGACTTAGAGAAGGCGTATGACAAGGTCCCAAGAGAGGTGCTATGGAGGTGCCTGGAGGCGAAGAGCGTGCCGGAAGCCTATATCAGAGTGATCAAGGACATGTATGACGGAGCTAAGGCGAGGGTTAGGACGGTGGGTGGCGACTCAGACCACTTCCCGGTGGTTATGGGGCTTCACCAAGGATCCGCGCTCAGCCCTCTCTTATTTGCTTTGGTGATGGATGCTCTAACCCGTCATATCCAAGGGGATGTGCCTTGGTGTATGCTATTCGGTGACGACATTGTCTTGATAGACGAGACGAGAGTCGGGGTTAACGAAAGGTTGGAAGTCTGGAGACGGACCCTCGAGTCAAAGGGTTTCAAACTAAGCAAGTCTAAGACTGAATACCTGGAGTGCAAGTTTAGCGCCGAGCGGAGCGAAGATGAAGCTGGAAGGGAAGTGAAGCTCGGTTCCCAGGTCATCGTAAAGAAGGACAGTTTCAGATATCTTGGGTCGGTAATTCAGGGGGACGGAGAGATTGACGGGGATGTCACTCACCGTATAGGGGTCGGGTGGTCGAAATGGAGGCTTGCTTCGGGAGTCCTGTGTGACAAGAAAGTGCCACAGGAAACTCAAGGGGAGGTTTTATAGAGCTGTGGTAAGACCAGCCATGCTGTACGGGGCAGAGTGCTGGCCGGTGAAGAACTCCCATGTTCAGAGAATGAAGGTCGCAGAGATGAGGATGCTCAGGTGGATGTGCGGGCTCACCAGGTTGGATAGGGTTAGGAATGAAGTTATTCGGGAGAAGGTGGGGGTGGCCCCAGTGGATGAGAAGTTGCGAGAAGCGAGACTCAGGTGGTTCGGGCATGTACGGAGGAGAAGCCCCGATGCCCCTGTGAGGAGTTGCGAGCGGCTGACGGTGGTTGGCGCGTGTCGCGGTAGAGGGAGGCCCAAGAAGTATTGGGGAGAGGTGATTAGGCAGGATATGGCTATCATGCGGATTTCCGAGGACATGACCCTTGATAGGAACGCCTGGAGGTCTAGTATCAGGATTGTAGGATAGGGACTTCTAGTATTACACGCTCTCCTTCCACGGGGTATGACCGGGGGTGGGGTTCACCCATATAGGCTTGATATATTGTATGGCATACCATTTTCTTATTGTAACGTTTTACTAATGCTCTATGTTTTGTTCCTATGTATCCTGTCCTTCTATATGTCAGGTTATTTTATTTTTCTGTCTTTGTTTACTCATATATTTATGTGATTTACGCTAACATCACTAATGCTTGTCCTTTTTCTTTTGTTTTTGTTTTGTTTTTTCTTTTCTTTTCTTTTCTCTTCTTGTCTTTGCGCCGAGGGTCGATTGGAAACAGCCTCCCTGCTCTATCGGGCAGGGGTAAGGCCTGCGTACATATTACCCTCCCCAGACCCCACCATGTGGGACTATACTGGGTAGTTGTTGTTGTTGTTGTTGTATGCTATGCTTGGGAGAAGAATTGAAAGAGAGCATGATCTTAACCCTTAAGGGGGCGGATTTGTGGTTAGGATAAGAATATACCTAGTCACTGTGCTTAATTAAATATCCTTGTCTTAATGCGTTCTTACTAGATTGATTTCATAGGAATATAGACATTAATCCATTTTGAATAGGCGAGTAGTACTTCAGGAGAAGGCTATCAGAGCAATTATCGATTAATTAGCAACCATGAGCTAACTGTATGATAGGGAGAGTTAACTAGAACTAAGGGTGTTGAACGGGTGGGTTGGGCCGGGATGGGTTGGTTTTTTTTGGACCCGTACGGGTTAAGGTCCGGGCCGGTTACAGGTGGCTTAACGGGATTAACAGGTTCGGGTTCATCCCAGTAAAAATTGAACCATAAGGGTTACAGGTTGAGGGGCCGGGCCGGGTTGGGTTTAATGTATTTTTAAAAAAAAAAATTGTATTTTGTATTACTATTGTAAGTTATATTTGTATTAATATAAAGAATACAAGGAAGATGGAAAAAATTGCACTTATAAATTACAAGTGCTACATTTATTTCAAAATTACAAAATTAAAGTTTGCATTTAAAAAGTAAATTAACAAAAAAATAGTAAAACTAAATTTTCATTCATAATAAATTAATAATACTTCAAATTAATCTAACAAACTAAAACATTAAGCATAAAACACATCTAATAATTTTAAAATAACACAAATTGTCTTAAAATCTTAAAATAACACATATATAGCATATTTTAAAAATAATACGTTACCATCATATTCTATGATTTGAGCATTTATGCCCTAAATATATACACTATACTTTTTATAACCTAGGATCCAGTATTTTAACTTATATAATACTTCTATATGATTTAAATTATATTTCTTTCATTTTAAATACGTATAAAATATATACGCAGGGTATAATCAAGACTTATAAAATATATACTCAAAGCAATTTGCACAATAAAACATACAAAAAAGTGACAAAAGTATTCCACTATTATTACATGTATCATACTTGCAAATTATGGTATGATATATAATTATATATGTTAAATTTCAACAATTTTAAATTATGTTAATTAGTATACAATAATTGGAATATTCATGGTATATACGGGCTGGGCCAGTCAGGGCTGGTCAACCCGATAAGTGTTACTGTTCACTGGATCGGTTTCAACCAGTCCGGTTACCCGTTTACAAAATTTAAACGGACCAACCCCCTCTACCACTTCTACCCAGCCCAGCCCAGCCCAACCCCTTTAACCGGTCCGGGCCGGTTCCGGGTTTAACTGGTATGGGCCGATCCGGAACCGATCTGACGTGGCCCAATTAACACCTCTAACTAAAACACAATAGGATTGGTGAATCGATCACAACCCTGAAAAATTTGTCTCGATTGAATAAGTAACAATCATTTTACTGCTTGATAATTTAGTTATAAATTAGAATTATAGTTTAGTATAATCACATTCTTGAACTTGATTGTGTCTTGATTGAATAAAAAACTTGGTGATTTTAGTGGGTAGTCTCTGTGGGTTCGACACTTGACTTATCATTTTATTACTTATACGACCACGTATACTTGCGTGTGCGTTTGGAAAGGTCTCTCGTTTGGAATTATAGTTTAATATCTAATTCTCATTTGCGTGTGGGTAGTCTCCTTGGAGAGTTTGCATCTCCAATTTTTGGATGGAGGCGGTATGAGATCCTACAACCAAGGTCATGTTCCTCATGAAAGCGTCGGATTTTTCTAGATTTTGCAACACCCGCTCAAGCATAGCTTTCAACTTAGATTCACTAGAAGACCTTTGGTTCGAATATTGACCCTTTGGAGGAACCCTTGTTGATATAGTTGGCTTCTTCAAACTCTTCATTGGAGATGGGTTGCACATCCTCGACTACATTCACCTTCTTTGTTTGATTCTCAATGAACATTTTTGTCAACATATTTACATTCGTAGCCAATCCTGCAATTATTTGGTCCCTCTCTCGATTCTCTTTGATCAAGTTGGTCAAAAAAGGAGACTCATATGCAACCCCACCTGAGGTGTCCTCGAAATGTCACGCTTGATTGTGTTGTGTCATTTTGTCAAGGATTTGTGTCACCCTTGCAAATAATTTATCCATGAATAATCCATCAGCTGCATTCTTGGCTATAGCTTGGTTCATAGGATCCAAACCCATGTAAAAATTTTCCAATAGTATAGTATCCGGGAAACCATGGTTTGGAGACATCACCAAATATAATTTGAAACGGTCTCATGCCTCATGCAGCTGCTCTCCCTATGTAACACCCCCAACTTAAACTCTTGCTTGTCCTTAAGCAATTAAAACAACTTAGCCTACCCTAGACTCTATGTACAAAACATGAAACGATAGTGACTATGGGTGGTGTTCATTGCTAGCATCTCAAGCATGCATTTACAATTGTTTCACCATTCCTGAACAGATGATATATACAAGGAAAAACTAGTCAACTTGTGAATCCTGAGCCTCAGATAATGCGACAAAATGCTACCCTCAAGTGAGCGCAATTGCACTTGACTCAAAAGCCTATGTTTGCTTCACTCCACAGTTGATGTACCCTTACTAGAAAGAAGGTCCCAAAATCACAATATTTACAATGACAACAAAAAAGGACATTTCACAAACTCACTCACTCTCAGAAAGAACTTCAAGTGCTACAACATTTCATATCATAAGCTTGCCCTTATTTTAATTCATCGCTTCCAGAGTGTTCGGTTGGAGGTCCCATAAGGACTTTTTTGCTGGTAATGTAGGTCTTAGGGCAGGGTTGGATGAGCATTTGGGTACAAGTGACTTTACCCTCTTTGAACACTACATACATTGTTTCATTCTTACGCTCTTTGCTTCTTTTCAAACCCACATATCTTCACATTCATCTAGGTTTCATATAGAACAACCTTACATGCATCTTCTAATTGTTATTCACATTCATCTACATGTTTTCTCCTTCTTTGTGTGTGTTATTTTTATATATAGGAGCTTGAATAAGGTGAAACAAATACTTCTGAGGCATGTGGTCCTAACTCAACATGCAACCTTACCCTTGTGATTTTGGGACCTTCTTTCTAGTAAGGGTACATTAAATGTGGAGTGAAGCAAACGTAGGCTTTTGAGTCAAATGCAATTGCGCTCACTTGAGGGTAGCATTTTGTCGCATTGTCTGAGGCTCAGGATTCACAAGTTGACTAGTTTTTCCATGTATATATCATCTGTTCAGGAAGGGTAAAACAATTGTAAATGCATGCTTGAGATGCTAGCAATGAACACCACCCGTAGTCACTATCGTTTCATGTTTTGTACATAGAGTCTAGGGTAGGCTAAGTTGTTTTAATTGCTTAAAGACAAGCAAGAGTTTAAGTTGGGGGTGTTACACAGGGAGAACAGCTACATGAGGCATGGGACCGTTTCAAATTATATTTGGTGAGGTCTCCAAACCATGGTTTACCGGATACTATGCTATTGGAAAAAATTTACATGGGTTTGGATCCTATGAACCAAGCTATAGCCAAGAATGCACTTATGGATCATTCATGGATAAATCATTCGCAAGGGTGACACAAATCCTTAACAAAATGGCACAACACAATCAAGTGTGGCATTCCGAGGACACCTCAGGTGGGGTTGCATATGGGTCTCCTTCCTTGACCAACTTGATCAAGGAGAATCGAGAGAGGGACCAAATAATTGCAGGATTGGCAACGAATGTAAATGTGTTGACAAAAATGTTCACTGAGAATCAAACAAAGAAGGTGAATGTAGTCGAGGATGTGCAACCCATCTCCAATGAAGAGTTTGAAGAAGCCAACTACATCAACAACCCTCAGGGATGGTATCAAAGACAACATTATCAGGGTTAAGGGCAACAAAGTCAATGGAGGCCAAACCCGCAAGGGCAAGACAACAATGGAAAAATGACTAAGGCGGCTCAAACTAAGGGAATTGGAACAACAATAATAATTTTGCTAACCGGAGTTCAAACCCCTATGTTCCTCCAAAGGGTCAATATTCGAACTAAGGGTCTTCTAGTGAATCTAAGTTGGAAGCTATGCTTGAGCGGGTGTTGCAAAATCAAGAAAAATCCGACGCTTCCATGAGGAACATGACCGAGGTTGTAGGATCTCATACCGCCTCCATCCAAAAATTGGAGATGCAAATGAGATACCTTTCCAAAGAGCAAAATCCAAAGCAAAAACGTACACTCCTTATTGACACAGTTGCAAATCCAAGAGGTAGTGGGAGTGGTCCAACTTCTCACATCATGGCGATCACTACTAGGAGTGGGAAGGTGCTAAACGGTGTACAATTACCATAAATCACCTACTATTTTATTTCCGAAACTGAACATTGAAAAATTAATATTCCAAGATAAAACGTTTTCCACATAATACATTTTTATCGGAAAACAGTTTCAAATAGACCTCGCTTTATTAAAATAAATTTTTAAAAAAAAAAGGAGAGGATGATAAATAGGGTACCTAGTGCGTCGAGCTGTTTCTTTAAAGGGGTAGGAGGTCTGCCTCTGAGCTTCTTGGAGGAGTTTTCAGAAGAGGGAGTGGCGGGCCCGCCAGCAGCAGCAGAATCAGAAATGGGAGTAAGTAGTGGAGTAGGAGAGAGGCCCAAATCTATGTTGTTACCATCAGGACAAGGAGAGTACTTTCTGGGCCGCCCTCGTTTCTTCCTTGCCGGCGAAGAATCCCTAGGTGACGACGGCCCACCATCAATGTAATCTAAAGCAAATCCAGGGTTTTGTTGTTGCGGTAGTTTCATATTATTAACGTTGTCAGGCAAACCGTACGAATTGCGTTGTTGTTCCGCCATTATTCCGTGGGGTTGTTGGTGGTGGGGGTGGTGGGGTAGGGAGTGAAGATGGTGGTGGGGTTGATGATGACCGGGTTGGGATTCTTGGGAATTCATGGAACAAAGGAATCTTCTACTTTGTTTGGAATTATTATGGTGATACTATAAAGGAAAAGAAAGAAAAAAAGGTGAAAATTTGAAAATGCAGGTTGGATTTTTGTTCTCTTTTGAGGTTTTTGGGAGGGAGGGGGAAATGGCGGTACGTTGTACACTGAAAACCTACTACTCTGAGAGAGAGAGAGAGAGAGAGAGTACTGTGCACAGTCAAACTGAAAAGGACAAACCAAACAAAGGGACGAAAAAGAAAAGGGCAACCGAAAGATGATCAAAGCAGAAGAGAAAGAGAGAGAGTCTCTCTCTCGCTCACTTTTTTCTTTGGGTTGGTACTTATTTGTTCCTTAACTTTGAAAATTTGTTTAGAAAGGAAAAAAAAAACGGCTCTTTCCATGTCATTTTGTGCAATCATAGTTGATTAAGAATGAAATTTAGAATTTTAGATTCTGTTATATGGAAATATTTCATTTTCAGTAAAAATAAAATCACATAAATTAAATAGACGGAGTACTACTTATCGTAACTTTTAAAAAAAATTATTTTTCAACTGAAAATCAAAAAAGATGTTTTTAACGTCTACAAGAAAAACTAGTAATAGAAATTTTAATGGCAATTGCTCATCTAAACACAGGGCATATTAGATGTTTCTACTCTCTAGTATACCATCATCCTTCGACATTTGAGGGATTTTTCTCCGATTCTTTTTCTTTAGAAGTTTATTATGGCATGTTTGGCTAACTTTTTCAAGTCAAAAGTATTTTTTTAGTTTAAAAAAAAATACTTATATTTTTTCAAAATTTAAAATATTGGCCAAATTTTTAGAAGGAAAAAAGAGTATTTTGAGCAGAAGTAATTTTGAAAAAGCAAAAAAAAACAATTTATCTCCAAAAGTAACATGAGGATTTTTTAATAGTCAAAAATTCAGAATCATATGGGTGACTCCCGTAATAAGCCATTTCCTTTCCTATTCTATTTTTTTTTTGTGGGGGTGATTAGCGTATTGCATTATATATACACCATGGAACTACTAAAACATTTATGATATGTAACTATTAACATTTGCCTGTTTATTTATGGTACATATGTCTCTTATGTTTAGATAATTTTTATGCGAGTTATGCTGGAGTAATTAATGCGGTTTTTGTTTTTCTTTTTGTTTTTGTTTGCCTTTCTTTTCCCTGCGCCGAGTGTCGATTGGAAATAGCCTCTCTGCCCTCTCAGGTAGAGGTAAGGCCTGTCTACATATTACCCTCCCCAGACCCCACTTTATGAAAATATACTGGGTTGTTGTTGTTGTAACTACTAACATTTACTTGAAGCAACAACTGCATATTAAAATTGTCTGAGTCAATAATGTAAAAGTACTAATACGGATAACTGTCTTTTTTTGTTTTCTTATTCTCTTGAGCCGAAGGTCTTTCGGAAATAGCCTGGGTAGGAATAAGATCTGTGTACATACTACCCTCCCCAGATCCCACTAGTGAAATTTTATTGAGTAATTATCTATATATTATTAAAAATAAGAGTTCTTACTTTTGAGTTCCCACTCTGACTATTTAGAAGGCTATAATAATATCTTAATGAATTGAACCCTCTTTCCGACCTCATCACTTCAATTCAAGGGCAAACCCATTTCCTAGTCACCGGGCTGAGCCTTTTCGCTAAGCGTATATAATAAAATAGAGTGAAAAGGTCCACCCCGAAACCAAGGGGGTACTAACTTAGTGAAATTTTATTGAGTAATTATCTATATATTATTAAAAGGAGAGGACAAAACCCTCTCCTTAAGCCAAGTGGCAGCCCAAAAAAAACACTTGGCATAATTAGTTTTTTAGTTAATAGTTAGTTGTTTTTTGAATTTAAATATCTATAGAAAAATAAAAATAAGAAAAAAAGTTACCACTTCAAATTGGGGAGTAGTTATTCCTAATATATATTTTAATTATTGTATATTATTATATTTATTTATTATTATATTATATTATGTTATTATCTTCTATATATTATTAAAAGGAGAGGACAAAGCCCTCTCCTTAAGTCAAGTGGCAGCCCAAAAAAAACACTTGGCATAATTAGTTTTTTAGTTAATAGTTAGTTGTTTTTTGAATTTAAATATCTATAGAAAAATAAAAATAAGAAAAAAGGTTACCACTTCAAATTGGGGAGTAGTTATTCCTAATATATATTTTAATTATTGTATATTATTATATTTATTTATTATTATATTATATTATGTTATTATAGAGAATAAGAATAGCAAAAAAGTCCAAGAATGCCAAGTTTCACCAAAATTCAACAAGTGTCAAATTTTAGGAACAAACCTCCAAAAAATTTGTATATTCAAAAATAATTTAAAATAAATAAAAAATTAAAAAAAAATCTTTAATCTTCCAATTGAGTTTACTACAATATGGATAGTTTTTTAAATGCTTTGTTAAACCTCTTCGAAAAACATAACTACTCCAAGTCTAAATTATTAACTGCCGACATAATCAGACAAAAAAGTGTCTATATTAGTCCCTTTAATTTAATACGTATTTTAGTCATTAAAATGCAAATAATATTGCTGAGAACAAAAGAATAAAATTTAAATAAAAATATATTTCTATATTAATAAAATATATATCTTCTATTATATTACAAAAAGATAGTAGCATATAAAAATATTAAATAACGTAATATGCTAATAAGAATATCTATTAACAAATAATACTAAATATTGGTAATATAATATTCTTGTGAGGGTAAAAGCTGTGTACACGCTACCCTCTCCGAATTTCACGGTGTGGGATAATACTGGGTATATTATTATTGTTGTATATAAGTACATTTAATTTAATAGAGATTTTATTATTGGGTATATCGTACTGACAAATATGATGACAATTAAAATTTATAAAATAATACGATCTAATATGTTCAAATAACCCCGATCATAATTTAAACTAATTCATATTTTTTTAATATCGACCGCGCATCGCGCGGGTATGACTACTAGTCTATAATTAAAAGCCAAAGACAAAAGCTTCTCATGAAGCCAAGTGTCAAAACCAGGAAACGACACGTGGCTCATTAGGAATCTATGAGGGGTTACCCACAAGGTTGAACAATATTACATGCAATTTAGATACCCGACTAAACTGAGTTTTTGAATTAAGGATAATATTTTTACTTTCACTATTATAAATTTAATTATTATTAAAACATAAAGTTTTTGAAACTGAAATTTTAAAATAGAAATATTTTTTGAAAGATATCAACACACCAAAGAAGAGTTCAAGTAGTAATACAAGAGTCAAGTCGTATCCAAAGAATCCTTCATAGTCTCAACCTTTGATTGTTTTGCCATAAATATGAGTTATTATTTTGATTCCTGACTATTTTAGGATCCAATGATACCGCTGAGAATGACACCAAAAAAGAAAATAGAACTATAACTAGAAAATTTGAGAAATGATTAATATTTTTCATTTAGTTTTTCTTAATTAATATCCAATAATTATCTATATTTATCAAGAAGGTTTAAATTCTAAGACTATTCACACGTAATTCAAATATATAAATATTTGATATGATTAGCGTGTCCGCGCATCCGCGCGGGTGCTAATACTAGTTGTAATTGAATAGTCATGTTCGTCGGCATAATAAAAAATCATTTAATTTCCTTTGTTAAGAGATTTTTTTTTTGTAATATACTCTAGCACTCTCCTATACCATAATTACATGAATCTATCTCAGCACTTCTGAGATCCTATTTTTTTTCTTTCCTTTCTAATTTATTTTTTGAAAGACAAAAGGATACATATAACTTCCTCAGAATGTGTAGGTTTCTACAGGTAAATATACTCCCATCTATCATCCCGCATCTTATTGACGCCAAAAACCATTGAATTTGAATTGTTTGAAAGAAATTGTGGTGAATACCAGGTAACAAACACCAGATTCAAATCCATTCAAGCAATTCATCTTTTCCGTACAGAAGAAAAATATACTTTCTTTATAACTATGATGTTCAGTCCCACTTTCTTTATAACTATCTTCAACCATCACAGGTACTAGACAACTCTGCCCATCAAGCTTAAGGCACATAAAAAAATTACCTAGTATTTTTATATTTGTACTCATCTCCGATGGTTTTCATCTCTCCATTGATCAAAAGAGGAAAAGAAATATTTTCTAAAGGGAGCATATGTCAAATATACAAATAGAATGGAAATGAAACCTTTTCTTAGTCCTCGTAAAGAACTAACCTGTACAACAAAATAATAAATTTCAAACACCAAATATACTATAGACAAACCGTGTTTAAAAGCCCACATAATAGATGAATAAGTTGCATTTCCAGCATAGCAAAATGGTGCCACTATACCTTGGACTTCCATAATTCTGATCCTATAAACTAGATCAGGTTACCTATTTTATTCAGCACCTAATCTCATAAGATCCAGCTTTTGTGATATAGCGAACCCATTCAACTGTGTTGTAACCACTCTTTTCCCATACCTGCAGACAGTTACTAGGTGAAGCGGCATCTCAACCCAAAAAAATCCCAAGTTAATTGCAAGTTTGGCAAGCATACCTTGAGGAAACGTACTCGCAATCCAGACGCTGTAAACATGGGAACCTGCAACGAATAAGGAATGGGTCATTCATCTGCAACCAATAGTTTAACCATGACAGAAATATTGAAACCCAACAATTTTCAGAGCTTAAATAATCCTAATCAGTGCCATAACTGACTGTGAATCAGATCCTGCTATTCAAACCTACACTTTCTTATTGTTATGCCGATTTTGGTCAGAAAAGACACGAGTGCCCATAAAGCTCCCTCTTAATAATGAGTCAAACTGCACTACCACTTCTATTCGTAATAATTTACTCACCCTCGATTGGAAGATGGAAAAAACGGAAAGAAAAAGTAAGGTACAACATTTATCTTTCTAGCAAAGAGCAACTAGAAGAAAATTAAATGTAGAACAGTGTCAAATATCTCTTAGTCCAACTTGGTTAATGAGAAGAAAAGCTCTACATTTTTCTTCCGTCCCACTATCTTTTCAATCCAAACAAAGAAATAAAACGAAATTAGCTCACCATTTCATTCATTTATTTTCCCTTCCCTTCTTACCAAGTGAAGGTACTCTCCTCCAATCAGCCAGTAAGCTTGGCTAGTATAACATTTCCACACGGCTAGATACCCAAATCCTCCAACTTTTATCGCAAGAAAGTATCCAGTAGCAATTATAGTGACGATGATAATGTACAACATTTAATAGCAGTCTTATACTCTTAATAGTTCTTTGAAAATGTTTTTTAAGCATTAGGCAAGGCATTTGCATCTAATTCCAAAATTCTACACTTTCAGGCCCCCTGCTCTCCGAAAACGACAACCATTGATGCGAGGAATACATCCCATCATCAACCAAGTGAATATAGTTGCCCCCCCCCCCCGCCCCACCCCAACCACCCACCCAAAAGAAAACATCAGGCACCTGGAATTCCATCTGAATTGGTGGCCTAGTCCAGGACTTCTTCTCTGCTATTGTTGAAATCAACTCCACTTCAGCACTCAATGTTGACTCAGTTTGACCAGGAAATTTTCTGATCCTGCAACAAGAAACCCATATTGAACATTCAATCCAGTAGAAACTAAATTATTGCAGATGAAAGTAGAAAGTATAACTTCCTTTTAAAGAACACATAAAACGGTCAATGCACAAGTAAATAGTGTTCACAATAATATCTTGGATCAGTAGCAAAATGGAAGAGAACATTTGGATGTACTCCAAATCTCTGCCATTGTACGATCAAGAAACTGAAATTAGGGATATATTACAATATAAACGATAAAAGGGAGAAATTGAAAGGGAAAAGGAAAAAGAAAACAAATTTGTCACACAAAATGAGCAATTAAGCTACTCACTTTTACTGGATTAGATAAACACAAGAACTAATCAACAATCCATCTTTTACTGGATTATGATACCTTGAAGATCTAGGATATTCCGTTTAGAAGCCAAAAGGTAGAGAACATCTGCTTTTTGACTTTCAAGCATAAATAAATTTGCTTACATAAAGTGTATGCAGTTCTACTTGTTGAAAGGAAAGAATCTATGAGCAAGCAATCATGCACTTAAAGACATAAATAACACATAACTGCACGACACACTCTAAGCTAAACATTTCCATCCACAGACAAAAGATTTCAATTGTCTCCGGTTTGAACAAAATGGATCACTCTGAAGCACGCATTCTTCTCTTTTATAACGCTGTCAGTTTAGTAACAAGAATATGGTGAAAAAATTTCAACAGACTTTTTGAGAAAAACATTTATAAAATTGGACAGAAAATATCTTCATTCATTGACTAATGGCAGCAAATGCCATAGTAAAGAAAAAAAAAAGGACTCGCAATTGAAGGGATGAAAGAAATTTTAAAAATTGCATTTTATACATCATCTTGATAGTGGATCACATGATATCTGAGTCCGAATCTCTGCCTTGGTCTATGAGAGATTTACTGATGGGATTACAAATCTGCTGGCTGTTGAGTACGATTCAGATAGTGAAACTGGCTGCGACTCCGTAAGCACCAGCTCAATTGGTAAAAGTTAAGGCTAAGGCGTTTGTAGATCATCTATAGGAACCGAAGGAGTGTTAAATTTAGTCCACTCGTTCAAGCATTTAAGCAAGCAGGTGTCCTTCTATAACATCTGATGTATGGTAAAAGTCGTCCCTCATTTACAATGCTGAGACGAGGGTCTATCTACATAGGGGTAAGGTTTGCGTACACTATACCCTCCACAGATCCCACTTGTGGGATTACACTGGGTATGTTATTGTTGTATCTGGTAGAAAGCAGGCAGATGTCTTATCCTGACATTAGATTGTGGATATCAGGGCCATAAGCACTTCAATATACCCTCCATTTATTCTACGCTTTAATTTTTTGTAACCAATAAAGAGGCAGGGTTTCATCAAATCCCAATCGAGCAAGGCTGCATTTCAATCAAATACTTAATTACAAAATTAAATCCAAATAATATATAAGGATTTGCTAAGCCAATGAGTAGATATTAGAAGTTCAATTCACATGCAGCTGAGGTCCAAATGCATAAAGTGTATCAATGTCTTTAAGAATAATGTCAAATAGAGCTTTAGGATTATGCCAAACAAGATAAAACCACTGCTTACTCACTTCCAGACCAAACTGTCAATGGATGGATTGTACTTTGCTCTCCCTGATGTCACCTGGAAGCTGGCTTTTGCAGTTTGCTTTGGCACCGGAATTTTAATGACAACTCCAAGAGCAAACATTTTCGCACCAAAAACGCTCTTAACCTGAAAAAATATAAATCCTATTAGCAAATTATAAATAATATCAACATGACACGATGTTTCAAATTGAATTCCATTCTATATTGAAACAAGAGCGACAAACCTTAACATTCACTTCCATTCGTGTACGACCTAATTCCTTGATTGTTGGCAATACTCGGAAAGGAAGATTTACTCCTTCAGTAATCCGGTACCTGAGGAGAAAAAAAAGGAATTTGTAAAATTACATATCCAGGCACTGGTATGGAAAGGTATCTGTATATGTGTATAAAATTAACTGCCATTTTTTTTTAACCAAGTGGCCAATATTTGGGCTACAAAACTTCAACACATCCGAGCAATGAAACACACACACACACACACACACACACACACACACACACACACACATATTTCACAAACATTAGGACTTGCTCCATTACATTATAGAGGACATTAGTAAATTTAGATTTCCAAATTTGTTCAATAGTTTCAGGCAGAGTAACCTTTAGATTATTCAAGCTTTCCATATATAAACTATTAAATTTCCTTTAGAGTGTGGAACATACACATCATCACTTATAAGTGGAAACATATACAAATTTCATCAAAAAGGGAGGTGAAACTAGATACTTTTGATTATTGGGACATTCTGTTCAACAAAATATGAAGCATCACAATTATCTTTATATACAATAAGATGTACAAATTCCAATCTACGAAAATTAAGAAAACCGATTACAAGGGTAATTAAATATTATATGTACACATTAGTTTTGCTTTCCTATTAATTTGGTAATGGTTATGTTCAATTTTGTGTAAAGTACTTCACGGACAAAAGAGCACAACATAGTTTAGATTTAAAATTGTAAAAACTTGTCAATAATGGTTTATAAATGATCATCTCTGTTAGAAGTAAAGTAAAGTTCGAGACGTCTGGAGAAAGGAAATAGAATGCGCAGATGGAACAAGGAAGCAGAAACTCGATATCTCGGAAGCATGATCAGAATACTCTGCGCTTCCACCTGATTGTAGTAAACTTCCAATCCCGCTATTGCATAAAAATTCAAAGGACAAATACTCAAAAGTCGATATTTCTAATGCTTACTCAAACTTGATATTAAGATGTTAAAGGTAAATCATCACTCACTGTGACATCAGCAAAATATCCAAGGATATTTAGCATTGTTCTACAAGGATAAATGAAGAGCCACAGACTCTGCCTTCCATTTTGAGAAGATAATAAAAACAGAGCCTAAAAACAACCATGTACAGAAATAAGTATGAACTTACTTCATCAGTTCAAATTCACCATCTGGTGGTACGAAGCTGACAGTCTTTTCTGAATTGAATCTTGTCAAATTTACACATTGGTGGAAAGTAACATCATCGAGCTCAATAGTTTTTCCGCTGCACAGAGAAGCAGAGTAATGCATCATACTGGTAAGCAACACAAAATGGTACTGTTTCATATTAGATGAGGTACTTTTTTTTTTAGTCTGTTACAAAACAAATGATACACTTCTAAATTTGGAAATAATTCAACTTTAAACTCTTTCATTGTACCCTTAATGAGAAGCTTTTATAGCCACACAAATTTCATGGCCCCACAAACTTTTTACCCCTAAGCTATAAGACCACAAGTTTCAAAAGTCTTCTTCTTTTTTCTTAAACTCCGTGCCGAGTCAAACTACCTCATCTAGTATGAAACGGAGGGAGTATCATATAACTGAAACTAACATGAAGGCCAAACTGAGAAAGCTACATATTAACATGTTTGAAGAGACTAGAAAGTAAGTCTTGAACTCTGCAGAAAACGAAAGTACTGAAGTACTACATTGTGCTCTTTTGTTCAACATTCAAGGGCATATTTTACTGTTTTAGTTACAGAGGTAACTGATATGGCACATCGAAGATAAACATTTTGAAAATTACGAAACATGCTTGGAAGGACTAGAAACCGATGTTCTGTTACTTTCATATTATGCCATCAGGTAAATCTTATTTATGGTCCCTGGCCAACTTCTTAGGCAATTACTATTACCATCTATATGTTTAGTACCTTTGGGATGGTGAAATAAATATATTAAAACTTTACATTTCATTAATGGTATAAGGAGTATGTATGATTTTTCTTTAGATATTCCAGATCATCACATAACATCCAGTATAGGCCACATAATGTACACATCACCTAAAGATCCGCCTTTTGATCTCACAATTAACATTTATCATCAGACGCACTGTTGAACAGGGTCAGATAGGTGGCTGGACGACACTCCTCTAGTGGAGAAATTTCCAGATCTTTATGCAATCATTTCTAACAAGAATCATACTGTGAATGATTGCTATTCCATAGGGGAGTGCAACATTCATTTAGGAAGGGACTTGTATGACTAGGAGTTTGATTGCATAAATGACTTAATTCAAAAGCTGGAACATGTTTCTCTTGATGATCAGGCGGGAATTCTTTGTTGTGGAAGGTTAAGTAAGATGGTAAATGTACTGTCGAGGCATGTCATAAAAGCCCGTTGAAGAAAAATGGCTAGAATCCATGAACTTGTTGGCCATGGAAGATAATGTGCAAGTCACTAATGAAGCTTGCTTAACCAGGATAATCTACGGAAAAGGGTCTCCCTATGTGCAATAGATGCTTTGTTTTAGTGAAGTAATATGTACAATAGATGCTTTCTAGATGAAGAGGCTAATGAATCAATGAATCATCTACTTCTCCACTGCAGTTTTACCAGGAAAATTTGGTTGGTGTTCCTGAGCATTTTTAGCGTCCAATGGGCTTCTTCAGGAAGTATAAAACTTACTTTATGCAGCTGATATGCACAGCCATTTGCTAGGGAAGCAAGCACTATCGGAATGCAGCTAGTTGCATTTTCTGGAATACTTGGCTAGAGACGAAAAATAGATTTTGTAATAATAAGATCGATGACATTGCAAATGCAAAATCAAGAAGTTGTAAGAGTCTTTATTGGTGTAACAAGAATGCTGTATCTAACATAGCCTCTTTCTTGGATCTTATGAACTCCTCAATATATCGAAGGAAGACCACTCTTCTGATGTACTCTTATATGTACTTCTTGGTACTTAATTAATAAAATCTTAGCCTTCAGCCTCCAAAAAAAACTTGCGTCAGTGGGAGAGTTTCATGAACCTTCCACATCCAGAAAATTCGTTTTAATTCTCTTGAACAACACATCCCTGTTTCCTTATTGAGCATAATATTGATGTTCCAATTAGATTCAATGAGAAAAAAATACGTCAATTTGTTATTTCTTTTTTGAGGAAATCTAGTTTCTGACAAATTAAAATCTTCAACTTTCTTCACAAAACCAATGGAAAGTGTACACAGTAACCTAATTTGAGAACTACTTAAGTGAACTCTACTGAAACAAGTAGCTCAAGAAGCAAATTCCGCAGACATAATTTCTGTGAATGAGACACAAGTATTCAGAAGCTACCTCTTAGTTGGACGGGATTTAAGCTGTGACTCTTTCTCAAGGCCAATTTTATCATTTAACCCCAACTTCAAATCAGGCATTCCAGAAAGGAAGCATTTCATGAGAACTTTCCCAGTTACATCACAACGGAGCACACTACCTATCATTGTCATGTTAGTGTAAAACTGAAGAAAAAAAAAAAGCATCCAACAAGACACACAAGACCTTTATACCTTTTGAAGACATAAGCAGATTAACACTTTCCACGATATCCAGAAACACCTGTCAAACATATAAAACCCTAACTAATTTCAGAAACCGAGAAGACAAGAGAACAAAAGAAAATATTCAAGAAGCAAACAGAGAAAACCACCTCATTCTTCTTATAAACAAGACCCTCCCTGCGCCAACCAACAGCACCCGTGACTTGTAATGTCGCATTTGGAACTGGCTTATCTAAAGGCTGCTGTGTTTTGTGCATGAGAAGAAGAAATCAATAGAGCTATCTGTAAAATAAAAAAAAATTCTCTTTGCTAATATCATTCTCTCATGTACCTCTTTTTTTTTTTTTTTTGTGTGTGTGTGTGTGTGGGGGGGGGGGGTATCTCATCAATGCACTTTTTTTTAGCAAAATCAAAGAGATAAAATACTCTAAACTATTATACTGACGCTACGACAGCAAGTAGAAAGACAACTAACCTTAGATGAAAAGGGTGAGCGAACCCCTTCCTGAGTAATATAGAGCTTCAAGATTTCAGGTGAAAGATTTTGAGGGTAACCAAAGTCCATTATCTCTGTAATGTATACAAAATTAAGGAAAATCAATTTATAAACACATTAGATAGGTATATGAAAGTATCTGAACATTAAACTTTGTGGCTTATGACAAATGATTATCAGACCCATGCAGATATAAGTAATTAGATTTCCATAGACGGTTCGCATTTGTTGTCAGACTCCAAATAAACAAAGAACTAATAAAAAAAAGTCTTATGATGTGCATGAGTGGAACAAATAAGAATGGTAAGGGCTCATTTCTCATACCAGATTAGCCTCCGGTAAGGCAAAGACGGAATTAATCCGCCCTTGGGTACCATTTGAAATTAGACCAAATTCGATTATTCTATCTGAATTTGTTTTCTTCTTATAAAGATCCATATTTTTGTATTGTCATCTGAGTTAGGATTGCAATCTGCCTGCCAGATTTGAGGCAAAAGACTAAGGGTGTGTTTGGTATAAAAATGTTTTCCAAGGAAAATGTTTTCCTAGAAAATGTTTCTCCGGAAAATGAGTGGTTTTATCACTTATTTTCTTTTCTTTGGCTGGTGAGAGGAAAACTTTTTCTGGAAAATATTTTCGTGTTTGATTAGAGAGTATAAAATATTTTTAGGAAAATGCCACTCTCCTTAACCCATCCTCCCCAAAATCCCCATGTTTCTTGTATTAACCCCCCCCCCCCCCCTTCAAGAATTTAATTATTCTTTTCAAAATTGGCACAAGCCCAAAGGAACTAATGTGCTACTTTACTTTTTCACACAAAAACAACGTTAAAATTCGAGCTTGATAACTAAAAGGAAAGTACTTTATTTTGTTGAAAAAGAAAGTATCTTTTCTACAACATGAAAGGAAATTACTCATTTTGTTGAATGAAAGAAAATACTTTTTCTACATCATGAAAAAGAAAATAATCAGTTTGTTGAAATGAGAAAATATTTTTTCTACATCAAGAAAGAAAATACTTAGTTTGTTGAAACGAAAGCCGACTTTTTCTACAGCACGAAAAGAAAATATTTTTTCTACATCATGAAAAGAAAGCACTCACTTTTTTGGGAAAAAAAATTTCTTTTTCAATTTCAGGAAAAGAAAATACTTAATTTGTTGAAATGAAGTAAATTACTTTTTGTACATCATAAAAAGAAAGTACTCATTTTGTTGAAATGAAAGAAACTACTTTTTCTACATCATGAAAAAAAAAGTACTCGTTTTATTGAAATGAAAGAAATTACTTTTACTACATCATGAAAAGAATATACTCATTTTGTTGAAATAAGAAAAAAGTATTCTATCTACAATATGAAAAGAAAGTGCTCTTAATAATAGTTCTATTTAGGGTGGGTGGTGGGCGAGGTTGGGGTGGGTGGGGTGTGGTCCGGGGGTGAGAATTGGGGTGGTTTGGTGGTGGGGTGGGTGAGGGTGGGTTGGTGGGCGTGAAGAATAAGGTGGAAAAGGTTGAAAAATGTTTTTCCTCCTTTTGATAGGGAAAACATTGGAGGAAAATATTTTCCAAAACATTTAAGCCAACCAACCATGAGAAAATTAAAAAATATTTGCCTTCGTACCAAACACATCCTAAATTGTCATTCCCTATAAAAGAGGAGAAACAACTGGGCTTAGGGACATTGCTGTGAAGGTTCTAGTTCCATGCTGTCTTAGCAGGGAAAGGTTCTTCGTTTTTACATCTCTTCATCATCTTCTTCTTCCTCCTCCTCGTATCGACTACCAACAATATCAAGACCCTCTGTCCGGGCGTCCTCCAGCACATATCCTTTTTGACCTTCTTTGGGCAGATTTTCTTCTTCCTTTTTCTCTTCTTTTCTCTCAACAGTCAAGCACCCAATCACACACATGCCTCCTCAACCACTGCTTTCTCTTAGGTATTTCTCCTTTGTAGCAATATAAACATACAAACTCCATGTTCATGCAAACAAATGGTAACCATTAAAACAACAGCTCCTTTCTAGATTGTATGTTATCCACTTATCCTCACCTTTAATTTGTGTTAAAAACCACATCACCAAGTAGCCAGCATTTAATTGAAGAGGAGGGCTAGGTATCCAAATTGACCTCACCTTTAATTTGCTTTCCATGTATCCTCATAGCAGAACTCTATCCGGTTATAATACAGCCTTTCCAAGTAGCCAGCATTTAATTGAAGAGGAGGGACTAGGTATCCAAATTGGCCTCACCTTTAATTTGCTTTCCAAGTATCCTCATAGCAGAACTCTATCCAGTTATAATACAGCCTTTCCTCTCAAACATAAAAAAGTGGGTAGGGGGGGGGGGAAGAATCGCACATGAGAAATCAACATCACTTGCAATTAGCTAACAGAAAAAGAAATATGTATATCACAATTACTACAGAGGATTCTTTTCCTCAAAAGTGATAAGTAATACGCAAAGGCTTTCCTGATCAAACTTTTAGATAAAATGTGAAAAATTAATTACTATCCAGATGGCTTACCATCCAAAAGCTCATAGATTAAAACAAAGTTATTACGAATGGCATCTTCATCAAAAGCACCACCGAAATAAGATTTGAATAGTGCAACAGCCTACATGAGAATCAAAGAGAAAGTTGTCAAAAGGAGTAAAGACAACTAGAATACACCAGGATTCAATTCCAATACCTACAAATCATAGCACATTCATTATACCAGTTATACAAAAAGAAAGAGTTGTAACAATGAAAAGAACAACACATATTTAGGCTATTAAATCATTTACAACATTATGCTCCCCTTCTCTATTTCATATGAGATTCCATGCATGCTTCTCTTGAGAGTTGAAAATGTATGATGTATTTTTATAATGGTGGTATTAGGGCCAGCTTGTGCTCACCATCATTCAAGAATACCAGCTACTTCTCATCATTGTAGGTACCGGGTAACTCTCCTGACCTAGGCTTGGCTTAAGCATAGAGAAGATATCAACTAGCGTGTTTTGTTCCTGTTGGGATTTGAACCTAGATTCTCATAATTTTCATACACTTCATTAACTGTATGGCCACACTCTTGTTGAAAATGTATATATTTAAGGAAAGTTGGGACGACGGGACGAATTCTATTTATATATAGAAAAATTTATAATGTGCAAATGGTTTACATACCCAGTGTAATCCCACAAGTGGGGTTTGGGGAGGGTAGTATGTACGCAGATCTTACCTCTACCTTGTGAAGGTAGAGAGGTTTCCGGAAGACCCTCGCTCAATAATCCAAATGGTTTCTTTTAAAGGCTTTATAAGCTCTTATTTACTGCTACAATAGAATGTGGAAAGAAAGGTAGTACAAGCCTACAGAAATAAAGCAAGTAGTCAAGGAAAAAAGTATTTCACATACTTATCTAACAAAATGCTGCTATCAAATATAAACAACCAGATTTTCACATAGCAAAAATGTACCCCTGCATTTACGCTAAATGATTTTGAAAGCTTATATGAAAAGAAGTAAAACATCAATTCCAGAGATCAAATCTTCAAAAACTATGCAAGTACCTAATATCTTACAAAGCATAACTATTTAGAGGGTGAGATTACCTCAACAACAAACTTAAATGCACATGCGACATTTGCATTGCTGCTAACTACAATCACAATATAAACATTGCTGATTCTCATATAGAAGAAAGAGCAGCCACCAATCTGCCTGACAGGACATGTCCCAAGCTCTTTTGTCTGCATTATATGCATCCGGAAGGCATCTACCATATTACCCCTGCGTAAATCAAAGCTCACAGTTTAATGAGAACATCATGCTTATATTGCAATTGACTTCTATCATGATGGACATGTTGAAGACATAATTAAGTAAATAAAATTATCTCGCTAACAGCGTAAGCTTTTAGATGAGAGGTCACACACTTCAATATGATATCAGAGCAGGCAAAGGTCCAGTGTTCAAGTATCACCGTCACCCATAATCAAAAAGAATTTTTAAGTGATTGACTCGTAATAAAGAATTAAGCCCACGCATGAGGGAGCATGTTGAAAGCATAATTAAGTAAATAAAAGTGTGTTCTCTCACAACGTAAGCTTTTAGATGAGATGATCACACATTTCAATATGGTATCAGAGCTAAAGAAAAGATACTATGGTAGAAGTAAAGACAAGATACTATGGTTATTGCACAAACATAATTATAGACAGAGCAAGTAAAAGTTATTTATCGGTGCGGAACTACTACTTTGAGGCGACGAGTTCAAATATAGTATGTATATATAAATAAATATTTATCATCAACTTTGACAAGTGGCCTGTTTTTTAGAAAGAAATTGGTAGATGCATTTTTCATGCATTTACATTGCATGATCACACTCTATGTAATGTCAGATTATTGAGGCAATTCCCTTCTAACAATACCTCTCACTTGCGTTCTCATCTTTTAAAGCATTTGAATCTTCATTCTCTCTTGTATTTTTGGAGTGAATTAAAGTTTGAGTTGATTAAATTAAACTTTGCCGAACCTCGTAAATTTCTGGTGTTCTTTTTATTATTGTCTCATTTACTATTTATTAGCTATCTTAAGGTATAATAATTGTGGCTTTCGCAACACATTGTTTGTTTCTCCTTGACAGAATTCTCATAAAACTCCAAATTGCAAGTCTTTACTCTTTTTAGCAATCCTTGGTCTGATAAAATTTTCAAGGATTTTCCTACAGTATATCCCAAGCGCATGTGCCATAGCCTGGTCGCTTCTGCCTTATTGTCATCAGTGATGTCATTGTTGTTGTCCCAATATTGTACTATCGTGGTAGTGGTACATGTTATTGTTTCTCCAAATTCCCTTCATTACCACTAGCGCACCGGAGCATATTCTCATCATCTCATTTCTTGCGAGTTGCGACTACTTTAAACCTATTTGACTCTTCAACAAATGAGAACTTTCTTCAAATCCAGTATGAATCGAACATTTGTTAATGTTATGATCAAGCCATCATGATCTTTTAATCGAATTGAACCAATACCATATGCGGCAAGAGAATTATTATTTGTGGTGTAAATAACTCCACGTTCTCCTACTTGAAAATCAACGAACCAGTCCTCTTTGGAACACATACGATAGCACAAGTTGAGTTCATCAGTCATACGTCCGATGGTTTGGTTGGCTCAATTCTAACTAGAGAGAAACTAGAGTCGTCACAACCAGCTACATTTGAATCCATGACCATATTCCCATCGTTAGGTTTGGCCTTGTTTTTCAACTTTGGACAGTCTTTCTTCCGATGCCATTTTCCTTGGCAAAAGGCACATTCATCTTTGTTGTATTTGGATCTTGACTTGGACCTTCATTTCTTCGTTCTCGTCTGGTTTTGAGAACAATCTCTCTCCGCCAATGCTTCTCCTTCTCCACCCTTTTAATTTCTCTGTTTCTTGTTCATAGTTGTACAAGGCAAAACAAACTTCTTTTAGAGATCTCATCGTTCCCATAAAGTAGAATAGTTTCGAGGTGCTCGTACTCATCGAACTTAACAGCATTAAGGCCATATCTCCATCACTAAAACTCATGTTCAAATTCTGCAAATTTATCGGCCAACTTATTAAAGTTGGTAATAGCATTCATTGTAGTACCAGGAACATGTGTGATGCGTAAAAGTCTTTTTTTCATGTATTCTACAATTTACTTGCAGAATTTTCTTCGTGTATGTATACTTCTGTTCTCTTGCACGGTAAGATCAACTGGTACCACACACAACATGGTTGATAATCTTCTAATATTCTTCTCATATATTGTCTAGTTTGTTTTCTTCTACGGTAATATCTAGCCATTGTTGGAAAAGGACATTAAGAACCTCAACTTGCCACACACCAAAATGTTCAGACCCGTCAAAAAATCGAACTGCAAATTTCGCATTTGACATAATTCTTGTCATGTGTGAAGATGTTAACGGCGTATTACCGACACCCGATATGGACTCTTCATTTTTTTGGTCTCCAGAAATTTATGAGGTTTGGCAAAATTTAATTGTCTCCGGTAATTTTACTCCAAAATTACAAGTGAAATACTATAAGAGAGAAAGAAGATTCAAATGCCTTGGAAGATGATAAGGCAACAACAATAACAACAACAACAACAACAACTACTCAGTGTAAACCCACAAAGTGGGGTTTGGGGAGGGTAATATGTAGACAGGCCTTACCCCTACCCGAAAGGGCAGAGAGGCTATTTCCAATTGACCCTCGGCTCAGGGACAGAAAAGAAAAGCAAGAACAATAACAAAAACACAAATAAAAGAGCATTAGTAACTGCAGTAGAAATCGCGTAAATAAATATCTAAACATAAGAACCATAAATAAAATGGTATGCAATAATATCGAACAGTAACTACGCTAAATAACTGCCATAAGAGGCCACAATCCAATACATGAATTGTCTATGGATAGCCCTACCAAGTCCTACCCAACCCCAGAAAAGGAGTACGAAAATTCTCGAAACCCCTATCTTACAACCCTGATACTAGATATCAAGGGCCATGTCCTCGAAAATTCGCATACTAGCCATGTCCTGCCTAATCACCTCTCCCCAGTATCTCTTAGGCCTCCCTCTGCCTCGCCTCACACCGACCACCGCTAGCCGCTTGCAACTCCTCACCGGGGCATCGTGGTTTCTCCTCCGCACATGCCCGAACCAACGAAGCCTCGCCTCTCGCATCTTCTCATCCATTGGGGCCACTCCCACCTTCTCCCTAATAACTTCATTCTTAATCTTATCTAACCTGGTGAGCCCACACATCCACCTGAGCATCCTCATCTCCGCAACCTTCATCCTCTGAACATGAGAGTTCTTCACCGGCCAACACTCCGCCACATACAATATGGCAGGTCTAACCACAGCTCTATAAAACTTCCCCTTGAGTTTTTGTGGCACTTTCTTGTCACACAGGTTTCCTGATGCAAGCCTCCACTTCGACCACCCCGCTCCTATAAGATGAGTGACATCCCCGTCTATCTCTCCGTCCCCCTGAATCACCGACTCAAGATATCTGAAACTGTCCGTCTTAGCGATGACAAGGCAAGTGAGAGGTATTTTCTCAAATGAACAAAACCCTTGTTATTTATAAAAGGGAAATGACCTCCATAATGTCATGCAAGACATCACATAGAGTGTGATCATGTAATGTAAATGTATGAAAAATGCATCTACCAATATCTTCCTAAAAAAGAGGTTTCCAAATATTCACTCTAGTTCACACGCAATATTGTCAAGTTTAACACAAGGGTTAAATTTGAAACTACTAGCCATATTACTAAAGGTATTTGGATTATGTTCACTTTGATGGTTGGGGTGCTTCCAAAACACCTTCATTAGGTAGGAAACACTATTTTATAACCTTTATTAACGACTTTTCCCAGAGAATGTGGATGTGTAGAATGAAATTAAATATGAGCTAGAAATTTTTCTCATATGGAAAGCGATGATAGAGAGTAGAAGTCTCAAATAGGTAGAAAGATGAGGTATCTTTACACAGATATGGTGGAGAATACAAAAATGATCTTTTCAATAAGATTTGCAAAGACAATGATTTTGTCAGACATTTCACCGTAAAAAATACACCACAACATAACGGAGAGGCAAAACACATGAACCGGACTTTACTAGAGAAGGTTCGGTGTATGTTGTTCAATGCTAGCTTGGGCAAAGAATTTTGGACTTAGGCAATAACATATACACCATCTGCAGTTGTTGGTGGCAAGACACCATTTGAAAAATAGTATGGAAAATCAACTTAAGATTATAGTTTTTTGCATGTAATTGGTTTAATTGCATATTGTCGTGTGAAAGAGTCAAAATTGGATCCGAGAGCAAAGAAAGCTATATTTATGGGCATTATTTCTAGAGTCAAAGGATACCACTTATGGTGTCTAGAGACAAGAAAAATTATATTAAGCAAACAAGTAACTTTTGATGGATCTGCTATAACAAATAAGGTAACGGTTGAAGATGTCAAACAAATTGATGGTGCTTCAAAGCAGATGGAGTTCGAGGGAAATCTAATGTTCCCAACACAAGGAGAAAATGAGGAAACGACATAAGATTTTCCTATGAAGAATAGCCAGTGGGAGATTCCAACTCAGGAACCTCAACAACAACTTGAATCAAAGGCAATCAACAAGTCAAAAAGAATAATAAGAAAACCTGCTCATCTCATGGATATGGTGGCTTGTGCAGACTCAATTATAGCTGATGGTATTCCTACCACTTAAAAAGATGCAATCTAAAGTTCAGAAGAAAATAAGTGGGGGATTGGCATAAATTAAGAAATGTGGTCCCTTCATCGGAATCACATATGGAAATTGGCAATCTCCAGAAGGACAAGAAAGCAATTGGGTGTAAAAGGGTATTTGCAAAGAGAAGGATTTCCTAAACAAGAAGATGTTCGCTACAGATTGGTCAAAATATACGCTCAAAAGGAGAGAGAGGTATTTTCTCCGGTCATGAAATACTTCTCCATTAGAGTTTTGTTGGCTTTAGTAGCACAGTTGAATTTGAAAGTAGTTCGATTGGATGTAAAAATTGCA
>JASVEL010010821.1:0-202336 GCA_032618575.1 Nicotiana noctiflora | reverse complement strand
CCGGTCTAATAAAATGTCAGCATGGGGAGGAATGAGTCCCTACGCACGCAGTTGGGCCATGATCACCTCCCCCATCAGCGGGGCCTCGTCAACAGACTCAGCACCACCATTCATGGTGAAATCCACCACCAAACTCCCCGCCCAAGGGAGTATATCGTCAACTGAGGGAATCCTTTCAACATCATCCCGGTCAACCTCCGGAAGCACGGGGGACAACCGCTCGATCACGGGGTACTCTGAGGGTAGCACCACTGCAAGACCATCACGAGAAGGGAGGCCAGCCATTTTTCTTGGGTCACTGGTATGAAGAACGGAGAATATAACTAAGAACAGGCAACGATTATGCCACAGAAAAAGCAAGATTATTTGAGAATTTGCTAGAGAGAAAAACAATTAGTAGATCAAAGAACAAAGAATGTCTGACACACCAGGCCCTCTTATAAGAAAAATCGAATCAAAACCTCGGGAAACTGACATGTGCCATTTAATGCGAATCCTAACCGTAAAAAACGGTTCAATTCTCATCAAAACCGTCGCTTCCACGATCGAAATCGGAGAGTGTGCGCCGGAATACAAGTCGTCACTTCAAACACCCCTGGTACGGCAACGCATCAACCGGACCCTGCATCCTGAGGCCCGCGTAAAGCAAGAGCGCATTCGGACCCACGCCCGATGAAGAGGCGTCCTGAGAGGTCACCGTATCCTCAGTCGAAAGGAGACGCCGTATGAACTATCATATCCGCTCATCCCGGTCCGTCTCGACATGACCGCGATAAGCGGAGGGACTATCTATATGAGCTATAATTCGACCTTATAATATTCGGAATATATTAATCGCTCCCCTCGGCCCCAAATACGCATAACGAACGTCGAAGCCGTCCCCAATTGGGCGCAGGCGCCGTAAGCAGCGATGCCGTCCTCGACCACAGGCTGTTTTCCATAGCCGCCTACAATTCTTTTGTCAAAGACGACGCCCGCTACAGTTTCATGACACGGACTCGATCTACAAAGAAAGTCAACTATCATAATTAAGACCTATAAATACCAAAGCAATGATGAGAAAAAGGGGTTTCACTCTCTCCCCATGGGGGCTCTAAGAAATACAGAGTACAACACAGAGTGAGAATCACTATCAACAACATAGGGTAACAGTAGATCCATGAAAACATGATTGTAAGGATCTGAACCTCTCCAAGGAGAGGCATATTAACACATCATCATGAATAAAGATCACTAAATATCCCCTGTTATCTCTACATATGTCTCCGTTACCTTTTTCTTTTATTGAATTTCAGATATGCAACGACCTGCTATGGTTGACCCTTTATTTTTAATAATTATTTTGAGTTATAAACAATTTGGGTCAAACAATTAACTTTATTTGACAAAAGCATATGTACAGCTTAAGGAAGGAAAAAAACCAGAATATCACTTGTTCAATTTTTTTAGTTTTGATCTTGTATAATTGATATTAGTTGGATGAGATTCCTTTTTGTCGCACAAATTTATGGACCCAAAAGTGGGGTCTACAAATTTGCACTAGATGTTGTTAATTAAATATTGATCCATGTTAATCATCTCATACGTACCAGTATCTATTTTTTAAACATACATGTACAATTACTTTAGTTAATTGATGCAAGCTAAGCCAATATGCTAGATGCATATTATTATAATTTTTGATAGAGAAAGAAGGATAAAAGAGGAAAAATATAGAAACGAACATATTATCATTGCCTACTATATAGAAATGGACTTTTGTGATACAACAAGCTTACTATCAATTGCACTGAAACGTTTTAGATTTGGAAAAGGGTCAAAATTATATTCTTACTATCAAAAATTAGTCACGTTTATATTCGTTTCTACTTTTGGTCTAAAATTGTCTCTACAGTTAACAAAGTATGCAAAATTGTCCATGCCGTTAACAAGGTATGCAAAAAGGTCCCCAACTCTAACAGATTTACTACGTGGTAGTAGGAGCCCTCATTTAATGTGTCAACTAAACAAATACCAACCCGAATTGAAGAGACCCATGCTCATTTTTTTTATCCAAGCCAATTTTTTTGACCCGTGCCCATTTCTTGGACTCTTCCCTTTCCGTTTACCCTTTTCTTGTGAAGAGTTGAATATCAGAAATATGAATAAACAACCACTGCTTCACCAGTCTCTTTCACCAATTTATGACATAAAATAGATTATATAGAATCATATGTGGGAAAGTTCACTTGTTGAAGAGTAAATATATCTTGTTTTATCAGTGTAGTTTTTTGAAAATTAATCCGATGACTGTAATTTTTAGGTGATTTCCTTTGATTTTAAATAGAAGAATATTGTGTTTCTCAATCACGCATAGAGATACAATTGTCGGTGGCTTCTGCCATGACAACCAGCACACTGCTCCACCACTCTCTTCTTCCCGCCGTGAAGTTTCTGATGAGAAAACTGACCGCTGGAGATTTTTAAATAACGGAATTATCTGACATTATCCGGCATGAGATACAAATAGAAACAATATACAGATATATTGGAAAAATTGAAAAATAAAAAATGTGGACAAGAAGAAATTTACAACGGAAGTTTTTGGTGGGTTATGCAGAAATTTATTTATAAAGAAAGGATGAGGATGATGACTTTTTGGGGCTGGTTATTATAAAGTGGGACGGGTTATTAAAAGGGCGGGAGAGTAAAAAAAGCCTAATTGGCACATTATTTTGGGGGTCCCGGTTGCCACGTAGAAAATCTGTTAGATTTAGGTACAAATTTATCTACTTTAGTAATGGTAGGGACAATTTTACATACTTTATTAATGATAGAAATAATTTTAGCCGTAAAATAAAACAAAGTATTAACGTGGCTAATTTCAATAGTAGTTATATAATTTTGGCTTTTCCCTTTTAGATTTGAAGTGAAACTACAGTCTTATATATCAGAGTGTTGGTGGACTGGTAGTTAATTCCTGCAACTATTCAGATTAGATATACAGTCATGTCAATTGGAATTTAAACTTTGAAATAATAAGAATAAAAAGCTAAGAAAGTTGTTTTTCCCTTCCATTATTAGGTTCTACTCTTATGATTTGGTCAAGTGGATATTGCAAAAATCTACTATAATACGTGGCAATTTTGGATTGGCTGTAAGAGAGGAAATCTGCATTGGGTTGGATTTTTTAAAACATAATATATCTAAAAGAATCTAGTCATGCTTAACGGTGCTGAACTTTGACAAATGGACATGAAACCAAAAAACTAAATATATAGCTAATTGCCATTCACCAATTATAAAACAGATGATGATATTCTAGGATGAGGACTTTGGTCCTACCTAGTTATTTATATACAGTTGGTGCAAGCCCATTAAATTCAACTCAAGCCATAAATCAAATACTCTTCCTGTGTAGTAGCTGCATTTTCAAGAGTATTTCACTTTATTTCTAAAATGGCAGCTAGTACAATGGCTCTCTCTTCCTCTTCTTTCGCCGGAAAGGCGGTGAAACTCTCACCATCTTCCTCTGAGATCACCGGAAATGGAAAAGTCACCATGAGGAAGACTGTTACCAAGGCGAAGCCAGTATCTTCTGGCAGCCCATGGTATGGTCCTGATCGTGTCAAGTACTTGGGCCCATTCTCCGGTGAGTCTCCAAGTTACTTGACTGGTGAGTTCCCTGGTGATTACGGGTGGGACACTGCTGGACTGTCAGCTGATCCTGAAACTTTTGCTAAGAACCGTGAGCTAGAGGTGATCCATTGCAGATGGGCCATGCTTGGAGCTCTTGGTTGCGTCTTTCCCGAGCTCTTAGCTCGTAATGGTGTCAAATTCGGTGAGGCTGTATGGTTCAAGGCTGGATCCCAGATTTTCAGCGAGGGTGGACTTGACTACTTGGGCAACCCAAGCTTGGTCCATGCACAAAGTATCTTGGCCATTTGGGCTTGTCAAGTCGTATTGATGGGAGCCGTTGAGGGTTACCGTGTTGCTGGTGGACCTCTTGGTGAGGTTGTTGACCCACTCTACCCTGGTGGTAGCTTTGACCCATTAGGCCTTGCTGATGACCCAGAGGCTTTTGCTGAGCTCAAGGTGAAGGAGATCAAGAATGGTAGACTTGCTATGTTCTCCATGTTTGGATTCTTCGTTCAGGCTATCGTCACCGGAAAAGGTCCATTGGAGAACCTTGCTGACCATCTTGCTGACCCAGTTAACAACAACGCCTGGTCCTATGCCACAAACTTTGTCCCCGGAAAGTGAAATTCTTAAAACTGTCTCCTGTGGTATCACTTTTTCTTATGGAGCTTGAAAAGCTATTGTAAAATAGTGAAAATTCTATGTGAATTTTGTTTGATTGTGTAGTTCTGAGTTGCATGTTATGTGCTTTCCATGAATTAAATATACATTAAAGGGGGGAAAGTTGGCATTTCAGAGTTACTATAACAAATACTCCATAATAGTAACAACAAATCGTTTTAGTGTTCAAATAAGAAATTGCAAAACAAACAAAATTCCTTAGTCCATATTACTGTTATTGATGCTTTGAATTATTATCTTAAGTTATAGATATATTTCTGTAAAAAAATACTTGCACCCTTTTTCATTAAAGCTCAGGCGTTACATACACATTAAGCGCCTCGATAGGGGCCGGGCGCTTGAGAGAACCATGTCGAAGGAACTCGGCAAAATGACCCCGTAACTTCGGGAGGCGCTTTTGGCCTTTGACAACACTGCATTAGACATAACACATTATGAAATGGACTACTTTCTGAGACACCATATGTAATAATCAACAGAACTACTTTGTTCAATTACACTGAAACAAAGAATTATAAGCTTAAACTAGGGGAAAAATTGAATGAGAATTTTCCTAACTACTATTAACTACAAGTAGGAGCATCAGGAAAGGAAATATTGATATAGAAAGAAGCATGTAAATAGGTAGAATTTGTAAGCATATCTTATCTCTGCTCTCTCTCTGCTACAACTGGATCTTCCCTATCTACCATACTTGATCTCTAAAATGAATGAGTGTTTAAACAAGCTTTCTTCGTTCCCTCGGATACCTGCGCCAACCGGACAAAGAAGTAATCTTAGTATATTATCTAGGCATATCTAGCGAAAGATAGAAAAAAATCGAAGCTGAAAATCTGTATAGGTAATACTAAAAAGAAGAATGGCGCTTACTAGAAGACTAGTTAGCACAGAGAATTGCAATATTATGAATCCAAATGAGGCCTTTATGATACCGAGGATTTATATCGCCAACTCCAACTAGCTTGGAATTGAGGCGCGGTTGTCATAGGTGTATATACAAATGTTGGCTTAACATCATAGAATCATAGACTACATTCTTTTTATAACCGTGGTGTTGAGCTAGCTTACGCGCACCTCGACTAGTTCCACGGGATACCTACCACCTCCCACCAGCAACAGGTACCAAGTAACTCTATCCACCAAGGCTTAGACAGATAGGGAAGAAATCACATAGTGTTTTTGCCTCGATTGGGATTTGAACCTGAGACCTTATGGTTCTCAACTTACTTCATTAACCACTAGGTTGCATCCTTGGGTACTATCATAGACAATATATACCGTAGTTTTATACGTTTCATTCCAGAAAAAAAATGTACCCACCCCTCGGCGCTTAATTCATGAACTAAAAAGTGATGAAAAAAGTACGTTAAATCAGTGATTTTACACTTATACATCTATTTATATAGATTTTTAAGCCTAGAATTAGAATTAATAGACCCGGTGTCGCCTAAAGCAGACAAAATTGAAGCAAGCAAATGAGGAAAGATACAAAGCTAGATCCACTTTTGATGAAACCTTACCTTAAGGAGTATCATCATCTGAACTAGAATCATCAATTCTCCGGTCGGCAATAGCTGGAAAAAGCTTCTGACGGAGATCGAGGGACGGTGAATTGGTGGGCTCTGAAGTTTTACTTGCCAAATTCTCTTTCTTTGGTGTGCCGTTTAGCTTTTTCTGAGCATTTTTCACCTCTATGCATACCTTATCCAAAATTACCAGAAAATCTCGCACAATAACAAACAATCGCAAACCTTCATCTTTCCCTGAATTTCCATGGAAATAGTCACCCGTGCTCTTAACTAGAGCCATAATTCTTTTTTCTTCCTCGAGTAACCACATGATGTCAACCTCAGCGTTCTGCACAAAACTCTTTAGGGTCTGGTGAAACCCGTTCTCATCATCTATGTTCTTCATTTCTGAATTTAGGAAATCCCGTGATTTTTTGAGTGCGTGACCAAACTTGGACACCGTGCCAGTTAAGCTATCCGCATCTAAAATTGCAGCTTTTTTCACATTTTCAAGTTCGCTACTCAAACCTGAAACAACTTGTAGACCGGTACTTCGATAATACTCCTCCGATTCCTGAGATCGATCCTCGGGTAGATTGCTGTCTCGATCCCTGGAACGGGCAGCTCTTACACCTTCTGAACGGATTATCTCTTGAACAACAAAATGCAACAACGTAGTTTTCCCATCTATCCCTTTTACATCGGATAGTTTCAGAAGCGTGTCAAGTTTAAATGCTTGAGCACCACCACGAAATGTTCCATCATTCATACGATTGCCAGTTTTTAGAACAGCCTCAAGGAGCTTGTGAAACAGCCTACTTTTCCGGAGTTCCGTGCAAGCAGCCTGAAGCATAAATGAAGATGCAGCAAACACCAATGTCAGTATATCCTTGGAAAACAAAAGAATATTAAGGTTTTAATGTGGGGAGAAAGAGGAAGAACAGCATGTAGCGATATACTGGAAGTAATGAAATTCCTACAACCCATTAGTTAATCTGACAAGTTGACCTAGATTAAACTTTCAAGTAACACTCAGCCGAATCCAGAGTAGTTTAGTGCAGGGCGGAGCCAAGATTTAAAGCTTATGAGTTCTGAACTCGTAACTCGTTTTAGTTACTGGGTTTGCAATTAAATATTTATACATAATTAATGGAATTCCTAATAAAAGACGGGGTATAAGCAAAAGCTAGTGGATTCGTCCAAACCCGTAACTAATATTGTAGCTCCACCCCTGGTTTAGTGTACTTCAACCAATATGAAAACAACTACAAGATAGGAATATTTACAAATAATCCAACAGTTCATCACGATCAGGAACATTTATCTCACCTCCAAAGTGGCAAATGATTCTTTAACCATTGATGTCTCCTCCTGAAGACTGCACATAAAAAGTAAGGATTCTAGCCTCTTGAAGGCAAATGGAATATCAACCAAGACTTTCAAGAACCGCTCTGCAGGCCCAAGCCGAGATGGATCCCCATTATAGAGCCTCAGCTTCAATTCTTCATCAGTAGTTGGTGCCATCTTAAGCAAAGTTTGAAGGAGTTCAGGAGGCAGCTCATTTCCTGAGTCAGTATAAAACATTAGTTACTGCTTTGGTAGATGCAAATGTACAAAAAACAATATTCCCCATTTCCAAGAAATAGCACCCAATTAAAATACATGTATAGTAATGCTTTTCCGCTTGACAGTAAAGGATGTAAAAATTCTTCATACAAGAGTATAATCATTCTGATCATGATTATAGTGGCCTGTGCTGAAGCGGGGCTATTTTTTATTTCTGAATACTTCAGGCAAAAGGCAAACCTAACACTACTGCTCAAATTAACAAGGAAAAGAGAGAAATATGTAAAACAAAGTGACCAATATCAACTGATACTACATACTCCTACCTTCCCATATACATTCAAGAAAATATAAACTCAAGCTACCTATATCGTCTTTACCGTGACGAGAAACCTTTGCAAGTAAGCATTTCACTTTTCACATTTTGATTACTTTTACACCAATCTCGAGTATGATATCCATTTAAACTTCTCTTAATCTCTGTAATGCTAACTATCGTATCTTTTGAGACAAATGGGATAACATAGAAGCAAACTCATGTTAGGGGTAAGCATCAAATAGTTTTTTCTCAAACATTTTGACAACGGACAATACAGTAGAAAATAATTTATCTTTTAGGATAAGGATGAATACAAGTAGAACCATTAGAAAATCATTTTTTAATAACATAACAGTGGTGTCCAAGCCACCTTGCTCGCACCTTAATTATTCCAACAAGTACCTATCACCTTTCATCAGGTACTGAGTAATTCTTCCCACCTGGGCCTAGGCAGATGGGAAACAATTACCTAGTATTTTCGTCTCTGTTGGAAATCACAAGAGATCGCGATATACTAATATAAATAAATTTTATAGGACTTACAAACAATTTTCTTTCTTATCAGAGGGGAATAGACAATTAAAGCAGCTGAACATGATGCTTTCATTGAGTAGCCAAGTAAGAGAATGGCGAGGTGATCAGTGAAAAACAAAAGAAATTGGCAGAAAATATCTTAAATTGCTTTACTTTGAGTAAACAGCTTATCTAAGTACTTAAATTAAAAACTTTTCTACCTTTCATTTGATTGCACGTGATAATTAGAGCCAACAGTACTCTTTCAGTTCTCTGAATAAGAAAGAAAGGAACAGAAGATCACCTTCTTTGAGAGCATCACAAACTTCTTCAGTTGTCACGTTTAAGGCTTTAAGAAGAATAGATAAATTCTGTGCCTTCCTTTGATCAATAATTTGAACATATTGTTTGGAAGCATCTTGGGACGTAGAGTCCTTTGAACCATTCTTGTTTTTGTCAGCAGGAGCATATCCGAAAAGACTCTCTATCATCTCTTCATCAAATCTGTCAAACGATATGCACTGTTCATCAAGTAACCTTACTCGAAACAATCGTAGAGCAACATCAAGCAAAAAAAAAGGTACACTTACTGGAAAGATCCTGATTTGATTTGATGCCAAACCATCGAATGGTCAGGGTTGGCTAGAACCTTATCCCAGAAGAAAGGCTTTAGCTTAGTTTTAGAAGCGTCAGTCCCTGATCCCTCAGCTGAAGCACTAGAGGATGGGTTTGATCCATGAGGTGAAGGTCGAGGCGGCTTCAACCCCGTGGGAGGAGGACGAGGTGGAGTAGCACCAGGACCTGGAGGTGGTGGTGGCCGAGGACCAGCCTTCGCGCGAGTTGGTATAGGTGGAGGTGGAGGAGCCCCTGGTGCAGGAGGACGTGGACCGCTAGATGAAGGTTTCTGTGGTGGTGGAGGTGGAGGTGGAGCAGCAACATTGGCTGGTTTGGCAGGAGACAGTGGGTCTTCAAAAGGATTCACCCTACCGGGGGGAGGCTTAAGTGGAGGCAGTCCATGCATCCCCATCCTACCGGCTGGTATCTGTGCAGAATCCCCTGCTGCAGCCACAGCAATACCCGTAACAGTTCCCAAAGGGATCTCAGTTTTGGAAACATTGAGACTGTTCGGCTCCATATAGAAACTTTTACCCATTTTATTGTCGGAATTGTCACTGACTGAATGATTATCAGCATTACCCATTGAAGCTCCTAAAACTGATGACTTGTGTAATGAAGCTGAAAGATTGAAATGTCAGAAACATCAGTATACCAAAAGCAAGAATCAATACTCCCTCTGTTTCAATTTGCTTGAACCTTTTCGGAGTACGAGGTCAAATTGACTAATTTTCGGTATGCATTCAGACATAGATTCTTTAAGTTATTTGAAATAAAATTAAAATATTTAGAAACTACATAAAAAGTACTATAAGTCATACTAATAGTTAACAACGCAAAATATTTAAAACATAGTTGCAAAAAATATGGTCAAAGAAAACCTTGTTTGACTCCCCAAATAGTAATAGGTTCATTCCTTTTTTTTAAAACGGAGGAAAAGTAAATTATATACATACACATATTTATATATACAAGAGAAACAAGGAATAGTGAGTGTACCAACAGAATATTCACTCATGCTTAAGCTGAGAAGGGGTCTTTCGTCATTCCTTCCTTTTCGGGATCCAGCCCCACAAACCTTGCAATAGCATATAAAAAAGAGTGCAACAACAACAAACGTGACTGCAGCAGTCACAAGAACTGCAACAAGAACTGTTTTCCTGTTGCTTTTTCGCTTATTTGAGTGTACATCCGAAGTAGCATTTTCACTAGCAGAAGAATGCTCACTAGGTGCAGAGTTTTTGCTTGAATCATTGTAGTCTCGAGGAAAAAATGGCTTTGAAGGAGGACGGGCAGGTGGCGTAGAATTCGGAGTTTCAGAACTGGAAGTTGCTGGATTAGGTGAAGGAGCAGGAGCAGGAGCATCTCCGAACTGAAGCAATTCACGCCGTGTAGGTGCACTGTACCAAGAAAAGAGAAAGTCGGTGCACCTGGTATACCATGTAGGTGGATGCTTCTCCTCTCCGGAAATAAGAAACAGGAGATTTTTCTTCACTATACAACCCATAAGGGCTTCCTTAGCGAGTGGATGCATGAAATTGACATGTTTCTCTTTATTTTTAGTTAATGATCTTCTGTTAATATGGATTTCGTGGCTCCCACTTGATTCTTCAAGATCTTCAACAGCGCCATTAGCATGTAATAACTCTAGCCTACAGTTCAACCATAACACTTCAGCCTGCAGCAGAAGATTACAATCAGAATTGCTTATGAATACTTATTCTCAAAGACATACAAACGAAAATACTACCTAGAAATATGAAAAGGGGAGAGTTATTGATGCTGGTCCGAATAAAAAAAAAACTTGGAAGTATGGAAAATTGAGGGGAGACATCTGGATCTTCTGATGAAAGAGTGACTGAAACTCGCAGCAGGTAAGTGGAAAGGAAACTATAGACCAGTAGAATGTAGCATTGCCAAAAGCGAAAAGCATAAGAAGTGCCTCGCTATAAGGGCTGGCTGGTCGAGAGAACAATACGACAATCACCTAGTTGATCTCAAGAATGAACTCGAGATTCCATCTAAATGAAGTGATGCATTGATTGCTCCATTCTTTTACAAAATGGCACGTCACATTCTTCACAAATTAAAAAGTGATGGCAAAAGAACGAAAATTGCTACACAGTACAAAGTTTGTGAACATGGATATGGAAACATATGGTCATATGACGAAACACTGCTACACATTTCTCAAAAGTGGTGGAATCAAGTATTGCTAATTTTTCATCGAACTGCTCCATAGGAGCAATCCATGGCATTCATTCTATCCCTGTCCAACCACACTATTCTCTTAAGTAGAAATTAAGTAAACCAAAGAAACCACTTAAAACTTCAAAAACAAAAAATATTCAAATGGCATGTAAAATGAGTCAGCTAAAGAAGAGCGTCAGTACCAATTCATGGTTGATCTCCCTGGAACTGATTTGATTGACCAGCAAATGTTCCACCGACATCTTGCTATCGGGATTTGCTGCTACTATAATAAAAAGACTACTGATAAAAAAACACAATTGGGCTACTCCTCTTACACCCATTTCCTCTTGAATCACAAAGCAGCCAATACTTATCATGAATAACTCAACATACCCCCATACCACTTTTTATTCCCTCCTCAAATCTCACCAAAGGCCAAGTCTTTGCATCATTTACCACTAACCCTGTTGCACTTTTCTGAAAAACACCTCTCAAATATCTAAATCACAAACTTTTCAACAACAATCTCAGTGACCCAAATCAGATTTTCAAATGCAAGAACTCAAAACAGTGGCATCAAACACACTGTATAAACCAAAAGGACTTGACCCCCTCCTGCAAATCACACTAAAGGTAAAGTCTTTACTGCATTTACCACCAACCCTATTGAAATTTTCTGAAGAACACTTCTCAAATATCTAAATCACAAACTCCTCAACAAAAATCTCAGTGACCCACTTCCTATATTCATGCAAAAAGCTCAAAAACAGTGGAGATTTTACCCCTTCTTGAAAATCCCACAAAGGTCAAGTCTTTACTGCAGTTACCTCCAACCCTATTGAGTTTTTCTCAAGAAAACTTCTCAAATATCAAAATCACAAACTTTTCAACAAAAATCTCACTGACCCACCTCAGATTTTCATTCAAAAAACTCAAAAACACTGGCATCAAAAACACTATATAAACCAATGAATCCCACAAAAGGTGAAGTCTTTACTGCCTATACTACCGACGCTATTGAAGTCTGCTCAAGAAAACCTCTCAAATATATTAACCACGAACTTCTCAGCAAAAATTTCAGTGACCCAACTCAGATTTTTCAACGAAGAACCTCCAAACAGTGGCATCAAACAACACACTGAATAAACCATAAAATAGAAAGAAAAAGAAAAACTCAGCTTTAACACAAAAGACCAACTGACCGAATCTAAGAAGTAGTCAATTCAAGAAGGCAATATCGTCAAAAACAAACTACAATAATTCCAATGAATTGGTCATCAAAGCTAAAATCATTAACTTGGTTTTTATCAGATCGAGCAAAAAGAAACTAAAGTAGAAAAAGAATAAAGAATTGTAAAGGGTGTGTTTAGAGAAGGCGCGTGAGTTGACCAGAGAAATTTCTTTTTTGTGGAAAGTGAATTTTTCTTTGTTGAGAAGCCAGCCGTGTCTGAACGCGCTGACAATGTTTTTAGGGGTCGTTTGGTAGGGTGTATAATGCGGAATAAAGTGTGTTAGTAATGCGTCAGTTATGCAAATATTATTTCTTATATTATTTGGTATGATGTATTAAAATTATAATGCATTGTATAATTATTAAAAAAATAGTTATTTATAAAAATGTCATATTCTCTAGCTTTAAGAAACTTTAATAATAATTTTTTTTAATTATACTAATGCATGCATTAATAGCCTTAATAATATTAATACCATAGTTTTTTATGCATTATTTATATATAGGATAATATCAAGTATGACTTTTATAATTATAAAAGTATTAATTATACATATTATTAAAAAAAATATACTAAACAAGAAATTAATAATGCTAGCTTGCATTATTTTTTAATACCCATTACCAAACGACCCCTTAGTTTTTACTATCTTTAAGGCTGTTTCTTGCTCTCTTCAATTTATCTAGAAGTGTACAATTTGGATATTTTTGTTCACTTCATTTCCTTGCATTTCTTTTTTCTTTCTGTTCAACTAGTAATACTTTAATATTTACACACCACTAGGGGTGTGTTTGGTACGAAGGAAAATGTTTTCCATGGAAAATGTTTTCCTAGAAAATATTTTCATGGAAAATGAGTGATTTTATCACTTATTTTCTCTTGTTTGGTAGGTAAGTGGAAAACATTTTCGGAAAATATTTTCTATGTTTGGTTAGAGAGTAAAAAATAGTTTTTTTAGAAAAATATTTTTTTTGCAACTCTCCTACCCCTCCCCCTCCCACCCCTCCCCTTCCCGAAGTCTCTAAAAATTAACACAATCTAAAGGAACTAATGTGATGCTTTACTTTTTAACGCAAAAATCGCGTATTTTCGAATCGGTAAATTTATAATTTCTAAACCCGTAAACTTCCGAACTCATAATTTTGGAACTTGTAAAATATTGAGCCTTTAAATGATAAATAATAAAATTAAAAACTGAAAAATAAATTTTAAAATTTTTTTCGGGGGGGGTGGGCGGTGGGGGGGGCTGGGGCGGGGGGGCTGGGGCGGGCGGGGTGAGGGGCAGTAAACCAAAAAAAAAATAAAAATTTAAATTACAAAAAAAAGAAATTTTTTTTTATGTGGGGGGAGGGGTAGGGGGTGGGGGTGGGTGATGCAGAAAAATAAGAAAACAGAAATTTAAAATTATAGAAAAAAAATTTAGGTAAAAGAAATTTTTTTTACGGGGTGGGGTGGAGGGGTAGTAGGGTGGATGGTAACGGAAAAACTGAAATTTTTCTTAAAAAAAATGTTTTTTGGAGAGGGGGTGGGGTGGATTAGTGAGGATGAGAATGGTTGAGAAGAAGCTTTGGAAAATGTTTTCCCTTCTTTTGATAAGGAAAACATTTTCCTCCAATTGGAGGAAAATGAATTGATAAGGAAAATGTTTTCCAAAACATTTAAGCCAACCAAACATGGGAAAATTGAAAAACATTTTCCAGAAAATGTTTTCCTTCATACCAAACACACCCTAGGGGTAAAAAGATATTTATGGTATCATATTATTTAAATGTCAAATATATATTATGATTCATATCAAGTATACAGGGTTATCTGGTTACAGACAAGTTATGCTGATATTATAATGAAGTTAGTAATTTGTTTGGTTGATACAAGTATAAGTGATAATTAATTTCGGTATAAAATTTGGATAGAATTTATTTCATGGTTGATTGGGACACAGTCACAGTATAACTAATCTCTTAATTAGTTATCCAAAAATTATAATTATTTTTATCCCAATGAGAGGGTGGGATAACAATTTCGGGATAACTAGTCCAGGAATACTTAATTATTAAATAAATTATTTTTCAATCAAACGATTTGAATTACTTATATATGCTGGGATTTGTTATCTTAGTATTATTTCTTATTGATTGTTAAGTATGTCGTATAATCATGAGACTGTCAATTTTATTGTTATCCCGATACTATTTTTTACCCTGGAATAATTTATCTCAAATTAGTAATTATATTTATTTTTGCTTATCCATCGTACCGCGATTCTGATAGTTTAGAAAACAAAATGACAGTATAAAATAATCAGCTTAAACTGTACTCCATTTGATTGTGAATTTCCTCTCTCTTTTTTTTTTTTTTTTTTGTGTAGTTGGTATTATAACACTACGCACACTTTTAGTTTCCGTTGAAAAAATGTCATTATCATAAAAATAAACCAGAAAATGACTCGAAAGGTATAATTTTGCATGTTGGATTTTGGGGAATGTATACTACTGGTATTCTCATCGATCTTTTTTTTTTATCACGATACTCCTTTCGTTTTATACCACTTGCATAATTTTCAAAAATTTAAATGTATTATCTTTTCAACAATTACTTTTTTACTACATATTGTTTTTTACTACTCTATATATATATATATATGTTATGTAAGTCAAAAGAGTTGGCAAGATTTACCTTTTTTAATAGGAATTCTTTTTCGACTTTCAAAATTTATTGGATTCGACTAATCTATATTTATATCGAGTAAAAGAGAGTAAAGTGTGTTTATTTTTTATTTTTTTTTATTTTCTAAATCTAAATTCTAACTTAGTGAAAGAATTTCGACCATCCCATGTGCTAGCTTTCTTCTGTTTCTCTATTTTTATTTGAGAGGGGAAAGGTCCAAAGTGGACAATAAAAGTGGTAAAAAAAAAAAAAACAAGCCATTTGTTTTCCCTTTTAATTTGCTTTTTCATCTTATGGGCAAGGAAAATAAAGGAATAGGTGTAAAACACTATATTAAAAGTAATTAGTATTAGATTCAACAGTGATAAAGCTGAGGGTAAAGAAGCACTAGTATTAAATTATGTTATCCTTATCTGCGAATTTTTTTTCTCTCAATATTGAGTTAAACATGATTTAAAGTTTAAGCCAATACCCGTTTGCTTTTAAGCAATTATTGGAAGTAGCATTTTATTGCAATATTCTTTCTTTTGTCTCTCTATGGCCACATTATATAATTTTTATTCTTGGATTTTTATTTTTATTTTCTGCATACTATTTTTTGAAGAATTTATTATTCAATTATTTGGTAGGTGTATAGATGGATGTCGACTGGAAGTTTGTTAGCTTTTTCAAGTATAACTTTTGGCCTTTGGAAATGTAGCCAGCTTTCGCTTTTGTAGTTTAATTTAGCAGTGTTTCATAAATCGAATCTTCACAAAGGAATACATATGCAAACACTTAAAGTTATTGTGATCTTTTATTTAGATATTTCAAATAGGTTTTATTTCGATTAAATATTTATAGTAGATTCAAAGTGTACCAATCAAATATATTTTGCTGACATAGTTGATAGTGTGATGCACCGTTTAAAATGTCGTAATTGAGGGCAAGAATTTACAATAATAATAGTGCTTCAATATTATTTGTAAATGGATACACGGATTGATTTGAGTCGTACTAGTCATTATCCTAAGAAACTATTTCAGTAGTGTGAAATATCTCTCTATAATTAAACAAGCATGCCTCTATTAAGGATAATACATGAATCAATAAAATATTAAATTACAAACTCAGCTAGCTAATAGGAAAAGTAAATACGAAAGGAAACAACTAATATTTAATATTGAATAACAAAGGAAGAAGAGAGGCATGAAATGAAATGAAAGAAGTGATGTTTTAGTTATGTCAAATTGGCTAAAAGCGAGTCCCTTTTATTGGCAAAAAATTTAACGCTTTTCTTGCTATTTGTCAAGTATAATTGCCAAAACTTGCATGCATCTTGCCACATGGATGGACATTTGTCAACTTTTTGAAAATATCACAACATTTTCACCACACATATATTTAAAAAATTCATACAAAGAGGATTAAGATTTGCTGGATTTGTATGGTCCAATATAATAGGTTTGGTGTCTTTTAAACTATGAACCTTAGATCAATAAAGTTTAACTCACATAATTACTGATGAAATATAATATTTCTATGAACCAATAACTCTTATTATAAATCAAAGATTTTATCAATCACATTTCGACCCCTGGTAATTTTGCTGTTCAACTCGATTTTGCGCCCAATAAGTCATGCGTGTGCCTGGTTATTCATGAGAGCTCTATAGACTAGGTCATAATCTCATAAGAGTGGCCCCACTCCACTCTCATATAGGTGAATTCATCAAGTGTATATTGCTTTTAAATACACAATCCATTACGAATATGAATTTCATTAAGAGTTATAACTCAACTAACCTCTCAACTAGTAGTAGTCAAGCACACTCTTTCAATGATTCAATGTCAATATCAACTTATTATTACCTATATGAACCTACTTCATGGGATCTCCAATCACATAGGTTGAGTTATCTTCTCTATTGACAAAATGTCGGCCTTAACCCTATTTCTTTTGAGGTTTGAAGAATTAATTTTATTACCACGGGTTTAGTCAGGGGAACGACCAAATTTATCTCTAACTTCACATAATCAATAAAAATTATTCCATCTCTCAACAGCTATTTTATGACATTATTTCTCAATTTCATGTGTCTCCTTTTACAATTATAAGATTTATTCTTTGCAATAGCTATTGCCGCTAGACAATCATAATGCATAGACATAGGAGGCAATATTATTTAACCAAAAATTGAAATTTCGGTTAAAGCTTATTTTTAGAAGAACTCGGGTTACTGATAATCAAATAAAAATAAGAATAATTGATGTAAATAATAGTTGAATAGAAACAAAATAATCAGTATATTCAAATAGTATTTCTTGTCCTTACAAATGTTCATTCCTCTCCATTAATAACTATTTCTAAGTAATATGTTTCTCTTCTTACATAATGGAGTCATTATGGACAATTACTGCCATTTAATATAACATTATAATTGACAATCGTAACTGTTTCAATACAGATTCTATAACGTTTTTCGTAATTAATGTCTATTAATTATCAATAATACATATCTATACCCTTTTGCTATTTTGGTTCATTTTTCGATGCTTCTTCAAAATATCATGAGGTTCGAGCACCTATTTCTTCTAGCTTTCTTGGATCTTTGCCCGTGCCGGCTAAAGGTCGTACCTTTTCAATTATTCATCGCCAACTATTATTCCTTTATCAATCCATGTATGATGACATGTCATCATATAATTAATTCGATATATTAACTTGATTTTCCCCAACATTGATAGTCCACTCACTTGCTATTTATTCGTCAATAGACTATTTGAGAAGTGGATCTCATTAAAAAGGGAATTTTTGCCGCCATTATACCTTCTCTGAACTAACACTTCATATGTTACTTCCATTTAATGCAGTAACATGTGGCATCTTCTGATTGGTTCTGCAACTTGCCAGCATCTTTTAGGGCTTTTTTGCGGCTTCATCAATTACGAAATGACAGTTTCCATCATAACGTTTCCATCAATACACATTTTTCTTTGACGGTTGCTTCTGGGTATAAATATAGCTCTTGTCTTTGTCTTTCTCATAAAAAGTTTCATATTTTAGAATATTTTCTCTTGTTTTCTTCTTCCTCGTACTACCATGACTACTTCAAACCCTAATCCTCAAAGAGTTCCATTGACGATGAACTTCATCGCTCCTGTTAGGAGTAGAAGATGAGGAAGATTGCGGAGTTTAGGGTCTTCATCTGTAAGGGGTGCTTCTATTCCTTCAGTGACTTCTACTCCATGTTCAAGAATTAGGGGTTCTCTTTCCCATAGACCTTCATCTAGAAGTAAAGTTTCTAATGAACCCGTCCATGAGACTTCAGTAGATGCAATTGTCCCTGTTGAATCACCTACAAACCCGCTCGGTCAAACTTCTCAAAAACCTTCAAATTTATATCTTTAGCCAAATAGCTCCAAAATGACCTACAGACCTCCAAATTCACTCTCGATCGCACTCCGAACACCAGAATCACCATACGGAGCTATTCACAGACTCGAAATGTCAAACAAACATCAATAACACTGAAATGAACTTCAAGCCAAACTTATAATTTTTTTTCTAAAATGCTAACTTTCACGATAGGCGCCAAAACACTCCTGGGTTATCAAAAACCCGAACCGGGCATACGCCCAAGTCCGAAATCATCATACGAACTTGTTGGAACCTTCAGATCCTGATTCTGAGGTTGTTTACTCAAAAGTCTTATCCGAGTTAATTCTTTCAACTTTAAGCTTCCGAAATGAGAATTTTCTTCCCAACTCCGAACTTCTCGAAACTCAATTTCGATCGCGTGAACAAGTTGTAATTACCCGAATTGAAGCTGCTAATGGCCTCAGACTACTGAACGATGCGCTAGGGCTCAAAACAACCGACCGGGTCGTTACATTCTCTCCCACTTAAACATACGTTCGTCCTTGAACGTGCTGAGAACTACAATTGAGTGGTTTGAAATTGCTTTTTAACTTCTCATTCACCTTCCCATGGTACCACAACTCAGTTGAGCACATTATCTCGATCAATTTTGAAGATATTCTCTTTTATTCAAGTAGATACGCCTTAAAGCCCAATTCCAACATCCGGATTCTATGACCGACCTGTTTCCACCATAAGATCACCATATTAATCACTACACGTTATACCCAAACATGGCTGCATAACTTTGCTGAGTTCACACCTAGCATCACTTTACTCACCGGACCACAATAGCCTTTTTCTAATCAACTTAGTCAAAATCCTACTAATCTGATGCTCCCATTGCACCTCATGACATACACAGGTCTTACTCTAACCTTTACAATACCGCCACGACGAAAGAGATGTGCATAAATTTATAATCAATTTCCGAGTCAACAAATCATTATGTCTATACCCCTGACAAAAACCATCACCTCATTCTGAACCAAATAATGGTCTTATCTCCATAATATACTTCATATAGTGGGATTGCACTGATCTTAGATCAAGGGATATTCTCTCATACAATACAACTGCTCAGGCAATAAACCACTCCAGACATTATTAAAAGTCTCATATGATGCTACCATGTGCCAGTAGGCCACCAATTCGAACGTGATACAAAAGGAAAACGAACTCTAGAAGGAATTACCTAACTTCCGCACTAATACGGACTTTTCTTAGAAAATAGGAAGCGAGACATACAAAAATAACATATAGAAAATTATACTCAACATCACACTGTTGCGCCGCGTAGTCCGATCCAAATAACATATCCATGAGGGCATGTCGCCCGATTCATACATAGATCTCGCATAAGGAGATTGCACATCGAGCTAAATTTGCTCATTACAATAAAATGCCGAATTTCAGTCACAAGTACGCTAGGTGCATAAGACCATCCCTGAGGGGACATATAGCGCTGCAAGCTACAAAACTCAAGCACAACTGAGGTACAACATACAATCCGATTCTCAAGAGCCATTTAGCTCATATACATCATTTCTTCGCAGATCATCAACACATAAACAATTTCTCAAGCCGTCTCACAACTCACACGACACAATGCGTCACTACATAAACTATCTGGAAACGAAATAACACCTTGACTACTCATTCATAAGGAGCACATTACTGAAATGGACATGTTTGGCCTGATATAGAGCCCATATTCTCATTTTAATCCATCCACCGGCCTCGAGCTGATTCTGATTGCACTGACTAGGTTAATCACCTTTACAAGGTCCATAATAACCCTCCTTTCTGCTCATAAGACATAAGAACAACCCCCATAGATGGAGCGAACCTCCATGGTCCATAACCCAATAACCAGAGTGCCCTCCAAGCATAAATTCTCGAATAAATGGTACTACCACCATCCTCATACTTGGTTTAAATCTTTAAACAATCAAGTGACCACATGTCACACTTATACAATCTCCCTGTGGGACTTGCTCCCACAACCTTTCGAAAAACATAACAGGTCCGTACATCCCAACCACCGACTGCATCAACTCTGAAAAATGATCAAGAATCATAAACCATGATACAAGCCCTTTTTACAAAACACCAATCTTAGGTGACGCTCAAGACAATATCAACTTACTTTAAACATTGAAACTCCTTTCCTGCTTATCCAAGCTTGTGACATCCTTGTCCACACCGAATTGCAACCTTGATTCTCACTTCAAATTCCATACTACTCACTGCACTCGATATGCCAATGTACGGTAGAACATGATTCTTATCATAACTCCAGAATCACTAATAGGTCAACATTTCATCCTATAAAAGCTTTTCACTGGACTCACTTCAGGAGAAACATAGCAACATACATGCAGATTCTTATAATCGTAGAATATGCAAACATCTAAGTAGTGGTCTAAGGCACCATATCCCTTTTGGAATCCACCTCCACATAGGCACCAAAACGCTTTCAGGTTATCCAAAACTCGAATCGGGCATACGCGCAGTCCGAAATCATCATACGAACCTGCTGAAACCTTCAGATCCTGATTCTAAGGTCGTTTACTCAAAAGTCTCATCCTAGTTAATTCTTTCAACTTTAAGCTTTCAAAATAAGAATTCTTTTCCCAAATCAACTCCGAACTTCTCGAAACTTAATTCCTATAGTGCGAACAATCATAATTACTAGAGTTGAAGCTTCTCGTGGCCTCAGACTGCTGAACGACACGCTATGGCTCAAAACGACCGTTCGGGTTGTTACAATCAACAAAGGCTAAAGTTTTTTCCGAAGTGAGTTTCAGTAGAAATTTACTTTTACCCAAGACTTTTGTAGTACTTGAGTCTCCAAGGTAGACCTCTTCTCTATCATCCTCTACAGGAGTATAACAGGAAAATGCTTCTATATCAATATTATTTTCAGCATCAATGGTATTTGCCATAGTTTCTTATATTGTAGTAATTGAGAGCAAGAATTTCAATAATAATACTTCTTCAATATTATTTATAAGCGGATACACGGATTGACTTGAGTCATGCTAGACACTGTCCTAAGAAATTATTCCAGCAGTGTGAAATGTCTCACCATAATTAAAGAAGCCTACCTCTATTAAGGAAGATACATGAATAAGCAAAATATTAAATTACAAACTCAACTAGTTAATAAAAAAAGTAAATAAAAAAGAAAACAACTAATATTTAATATTGAATAACAAAGGAAAAAGAGAGGCGTGAAAGAAAATGAAAGAAATGATGTTTTAGTTATGTTAAATTGGCTAAAGGCGAGCCCCTTTTATAGGCAAAAAGCTTAAGACTTTTTTCGTCATTTGTCAAATATAATTGCCAAAATCTGCATGCATTGTGACACATGAATGGACATTTGTCCTCTTTTTAGAAATATCACAACATCAAGTACTTTTTGGCTTGATGTTTCTAGTTATAGTGTGACAAAAATGAATAGTAGATTTATTAGTAAAAATAGAGTAATTAAAGATGAAAGTGTATACGAACATACATTTACATGCGAAAATACTCCCAGGACATCAGTAGACAATAACGAGCACGAGCATTCATAAGTGCAACTCACGCTATCATTCATTGTCATGAAAACGTGTATGATTTATACATTTTGGGCATACTCTAGGTGTCCAATGGGAATAAGGTCTACTTGAGATATTTAAATAAAAAATGGAAAAATTGCCAAAATTATCTCTATCGTTTGCTAAATGGTTTATAAATATTTTTCGTTCACTTATTCGCTCAAAAAAATACACTCCATTCATCTATTAGTTCAAGAAAACATACGAAGTTAATTCTATTTACAAAAATATCCCCGCGACTAACGACAGAACTGATGGAAGATATTTATAAACCATTTAGCAAATGATAGGGATGAGTCTTTTATTTAATGACGTGGCAATTTTTAATTGGGTCATGTGGCAATTTTTGATTGGAACAAAGTGGATATTATTTCAATTCATTTACATTATCCGACCCTTTTACAAAAATGGGTAGTATCTATCACACCCATTCACACTCATCTAATTTCTCCCTTTCTTCTTCTCACTGCACATATACATTAACAAATTAATTAAAGAACAGATAAAACCTAAAATCAAATAATCCGGAATTCAAACCAGATTCTGAAATTTCTCCAATCAAACTCAACATAAGTATTGCAACTCCTAAATGGAAAATCAACATATACATTTGTGTTGTTAAGTAATAAGACAAAGATTAAAACAAAACACAAATGTGAAAACAAAAAGTTGAGCACAAATGCTAAAATTGTCCAAATATATCAATCAAATCTAAGAGAAATATTGAAACTTCGAAAGGGACAAGTAATTGAAATCTTTGGATTATTCATAAGAAGACAAAAGAGCCACGAAATAACGGAAAAAAAAATAACTACATATAACTACTACAAGCACACAAGAAAATTGAAAGTAAAGTGCTAAAAAGCTTGAAATTATCACATTCTAGGATAAATAATGAATCTATAAAAGGTAAAAAAGTTAAAAAATCGCCACGGCACTAAATGAAAGGCTATTCCCTATCATTTGCTAAATTATTTATAAATACCCCCGTCCATCTATCCGTTCAAAACTATACACTCCATTAGTTTTACCGTTAGTCGCGAGAGTATTTTTGTTAATTAACTTCATGTATTTTTAAAACGATATGGATAATTTTGGTAATTTTCTGAATAAAAAATTAACAACTCAAGTATCTGCTGAAAAGGTGAAACGCAATCACATGCGCTATGTTTTCAAGCGAATTAGTGATTTAAAGCAAAGGAATTCAAGATAACTACGAATTTGTTATAGGAAAAGATTTAAATCTGTTTATGTATTATTTGAAGTTACTTAATTTATCTTGCGTTAGACTTTTGATCTCAAAGTTTTTATTAGCAAATTATCTCATATTTACTTTTATTATTAATGGACCTCCACATCTTCTTCTTCTTTAAAAAAAAAAAAAGATCCATATCTAATCTTTTAACTTTAGCTTAAGGTTTAAAATTACTCCTACATTGGAGCTCTACAAAGGATAAAGGCAAAAATATAATTCTTTAATAGCGTGTATGATTAGACCAAAATTTTAATGGAGAACAAAGTTACTCAAAATTAAATAGTAACCTTGAATCTCTATGTCAATTCCTTTCAATTTAAAACTTTTACCTAGAGATACGTGTTTTTTTCCACAAAATATTTTGAGTAGTATTATTATTTTCACCTTATGAAAGATTGACACTTGCCTTAGATATATTTTTCTTCGAAAAGTGACTTTATTGGAATATTCAAAAGAAGTGTTGCATTAGATTCACACATGATCATTTAACTTCTAATTTGTTATATTAAAATCATAAAATTAATTTGATTAAACCTATGTATCAAGGAAAAAAAACTTCGAGAATGCTAAATGAAACAAAAGTAGATTAATACTTCAACAACTCACCTTATATAAATATAGACTTATTTTCCAACTCAGTTTAGCAAAAATGGCTCAATGATGTCTTACATGGTGAAAAACATCAGTATTTGTTGGAATATAATAAGTAACACTACATGCATTTTGGTGACCAAAGGGGGATGTAGCTCAGATGGTAGAGCGCTCGCTTAGCATGCGAGAGGTACGGGGATCGATACCCCGCATCTCCATTCGTTTTTCTGCGGACAGAGCACAGAACCTAATTGTTGTCTTCAGCAATGACAAGTCAAGATTTTGATTTTGATTCTGCGGAGTATAACAATGTGAAGGATATTAGACGTACCATTTATTATAAATCAACTCTACATGTAATTGTTTATAAGTCAAGTTAATTTAAGGAATTTTTTTAATGTAATATTTTCAAGTACTTTTTAGTAAAATTTTCCATGCTTTTTAAATAATTGAAAATTGGAATAAAGTGGACACAAATGGAGTAGAACGAATATTAAAAATTGGCCTAATAATCAATAAAGTGAGTGAAAATTATGTAGACCGCTAAAAATGTTGAAGCATTACTCACGAGAAACTGAAAACTGAAAAAAAACAAAACAACTCTAACAGTATAACCTATAATTTGTAGAGTGGAAAGAATATTTCCTCTCCACGGGCTCGTATGGTACGAGTGAATGGATAATTAATCCCCAAATTAAATTTGAGATGAATTTATTTCGTGTTTGGTTGGTAGAAAATCGTGGTATAACTAATCCCGAGATGAGTTATTACGAGATATAGTATTTTTCTTTTACATGGGATAACTAATACCGAGTTAATCAATTATGAGGTAACTTATTTTCCAACCAAACGACCTTGTAATAGCTAGGGGCTTTTCCTTTAAAGTACTTTATCTGTATTTACAAGGTTATCTACTATGAGGGCGGAGGAGAATATTGCTAACTGGTTCGGATGAATTCAATAACTTTTGCTTAGTACCCTATATTTTTATTACAAATTTTTATTAAATATGTATAATTATTTAACTGCGAACCCAGTAACAAAACAAGCTATGAGTTCGATAAAAAGTTCAGAATAATAAACTTCAAACTCTGCCTCTGCCTTTAAATTCTTGTTGAGGTTTTAAGCTAAATATGCTTAAAAGAGGGTGAATGGAAAATAGAGAAAAATAAAAAATTTAAGTGAAATTTAAGACTTGTCTTAAAGACATTATATATAGACTTGTCCTTCTTCTAGCTCTTAAAGAATTAAGAAGAAGACATGCCTCGCACCGCCATCGCCGCTCATTCGGCTTCGGCTTCGTCTTCGAATTTGGTCAAATGAATGATTGATTATTTTTTGGACCGAATTTATTTGTTAATAGCAAATATTAACAGAAATCCAACGGAATATTAAATATTTTATTTTCGTTTTCGGTTTTGTAACTGAAAATTAACCTCCCTCTTCAATTCCCGATTAATTATTGCGTAGCGAGCCATTTATGTTATGACCGTTTTACATAAACAACCATTCTGAAGAGTTGCATCTCTTCAGTTTTGAGCTCAACATTGGCTATAAATACCAGTCCATTCTCTCAGATTTTCTATACGATTTTTTGAGTTCTCCTCCTTTCTTCTGCATTGTTTTAACTTCAAAGAAAGCAACAGTAAGTATGATTTGCTACCGAACTTTGTGTTCGCTGAAACAATAGGGGTTTGAAGTAACACTACACCAGTGTATAATTCGTTCTATCGTGGGAGAAAATAATCCACGACCTTGACTACTAGGAGAAGGTTAGATTCTTAAAAAACATTGTGAATTCAATGGGCTCGAATTAACTTTTGTTTTGTTTATATATATTTCTGTTTATATGGTATTTTATTTTCTCCATTATTATTTTTTAAATACAGTATACTAGCAATTCTACTCTATATGTTAATACCTGATTTAACCTACAAAGTTTTTGTAAGTTAAATCTTCATGTTGTGCTGGTTTTTTGTTATCTTTTTACTTGTCCTGCATGCAATGAAAAGGAAATCAAATGAAATTCCAACAAAGTTCCAAAATTTACTAGTAACATTTCTCTTGTTGTAAGAAAATTACTATTTCCGTATATGTTTCAATATTCATGTGGAAATCTACAAAATGACAAACATAATCCAAATATATGTAGTTTAAGCCATTTTTTCCATGACTTCTTGTAGAATTGTAGTTGTTTCTTGATAACAAGTTTGTGTTTGAGAGAAGTTCTTTTGCTTCACAGCATCTTCAAGCTGCATAAAAAATGGAGCAAAAACACAAGGGGTTATCAAAAAGCTACTATCACTTAGTACATCATCTCTATGTTGCTCGAACTCTTTAAAAATATTTTTGATCATCAATAACGACGCTAAAATTTTCATTAAGGAGTATCAACATTTAAAGAAATAAATAGACAAAGAGGCCAAGGGGATTCAATACATAGAATATACAACAACAACAACAACAACAACAACGTAAATTTTGACACCCCTTGACCATTGCATTAAGAGTTTGCCTTGTGTCAAGGGGTGTCAACTCCTTGTATATATTCAATTTTCTTTTTAAAAACGCCTATTTACGCAGTGTTATTTTCCGGCGAAGGGGTGCCAGTGACACCCCTCGGACAAGGGTAGCTCCGCCCCTGCGTACGAAGACCTTACCCCTACCCTTGGGTAGAGAGGCTATTTTTAAAAATAGACCCACGGATCCTTCCCTCCAAGAACTTCCCACCTTGCTCTTGGGGAGACTCGAACTCACAACCTTTTGATTGAAAGTGGAGGTTGCTTACCTTAGAATATATACATAAAAAAAATAATCTTTACCTATCTAGCTACAACAATAACAACAAACAGTATAATCACACAAGTGGAGTCTGAGAATAATAGAGAGTACGCAATTATTATCCCTACAATGAGTGTAGAGAGGTTGTTTCCGAACTCTTGGCACGAGGAAAGATGAATTTTTTAACCCATCTAAACAATAAAGTTTTCCGGCGAAGGATGTCAGTTGACACCAAAGGCGAAGTCAGAGGTCCAAAAATAGAGTGTATTATCCGTTTTTGGTCAAGCTCACACGATTTAGACTTACACTACCAACATGTTAATCGCCTGGTGCGTGAAGAATCATATCCAACATATGCACGACTATATTTTTGGAGGAACGAAACAACATAATATTATCATGCAAATGAAAATAAACAAGTGAATTGAGTCTTACCTTTTCAACATTGTCAAATAATCGATTGGCAAGGTCCATTAGAGGTTGCTTATCATTCACTTGGGCAGCTGAGATTACTTCATCAAAATCAAAGTACATAAATGTTGACTTAATGCGCAAATATTTCCTTACATAATTCCAAGCATCTGATCCTATCAAATCTCCCAATGCCAATAGATCAAATGCATATCTTTTCAGCCTATGCATTCTCCCTTTTGTTCCAATGTTGGCTATGTAGATTCCTTTCTTCAAAAATGATCTCGTACCCGTCTCCTTGTTTGTTATGTCTATATCAAAGATTAAATATTTTCAACATATATGCATAAGATAGTGAAATTATAAATAGATGACTCGATTCTTAACATCTTATATGCATACGCAAGCAATGGCGGAATTAGGTTTTTATTAAAGGGCCGACCAAATTCAATACCCACTTCGTGGGTGTCTGGGGAAGGGAATACTCCAGACAGCCTTCCCCCTGCTTTGCAGAGAGGCTGATTCGAACCCGCGACCTGACACACCACGGCAAGCAAGCTTACCGCTGAACCAAGTGGCCCTTCTGCTCATTGACGCCGGCATCGCATGAGCATGGCGGACCCAAAAGGGCACGGCCAGGTCCAAGACGAGCACAGTCGTCATTGAGGGATGTCAAAATACACGCCGTATTTTTTATTAAGGGATATCAAAATACACGCCGTATTTTTTTCGTGAAGGAATGTCAACTAACATCTCTTTCTATAAATTGGCTCCGCCACTGTATTCAAGAACTAAGACTCGACTTATGAACACCGTAAGAGCACGGGAAAATGGTAAAATTTGCTCCTACTATACGAAATTAAGCAATTTTTTTGTCTAATGTTACCTCGCCGCTAGGAAAAGGTCTCATTTTTTGCCCTTGACTCCTAATGGAGTCTGACTTGAGGGTAAATTTAAACCATACTAAAAACTTCAGGGGTCATCCAATTTGGACCTTTCTTCTCGAATAATTTGGACACGTGGAGTTATCCAATTTCACACTAGAATTCTGTTAATGACAGAGGCAGACCCTGAATTTTTACGCAATGGGGGCGTAGTATTCTGCTTAACTAATATTCCCTAAAGGCTTTTAGCGTCCAGGGTGCTAAGTACTTTAAATTAACCATTATGACGTAACTTACAGGATTTGGTGACCCGTCACTGTAACACATAGGTCCGTCTCTAAAACAGATACAAGATGATTTGCTAAATGCAAGAATATGAATAGACAAAAAGTATAACGGACCAGAAAAAATGTATTTGAAAGGTGAAAAGAAAGCTTACTATTGGATGCTGAGGGAACTGGTAATGGACCAGTGATAAAAAATCCATTATTATCTTCAGCTAAAGATTTTCCAATGCTAGAATTTGCAAATAAAGCAATTGAAGCAATGCCTAATGCTAGTCTTCTTGTAGTCTGTGTTGGTAAGTTTTCTTGAATTTCTTCTGTCTTTTTGCTTACAAAGCTAACTGGTTTTGTTTTCTTCTGAATTTTCTCGATACAATGAAGTTTGGGAATGAGTGAAAGAGCTTCAAATATACAGTTTAAATTTGTTGTGTTGGCCATAATTGGTGTTGAACCAAGAAAAAGAAATGCTAGGTCATTTGCAGTTATATCCATTTGAAGAGTGTTGGTATCTACTGACCACTAGAAGGATATCTCAATAAAGGGCAAGTCTGTAATTATATAAGTACTTTTTATTCGTTTTTATCTGAAGATATATAGTTAAGGCCCTAGGTCTTTGGCCTAATACTAAGGGGTCTGGGTAGGATGTATAAAATTATTTGTGAATATGATGTATTAGTAATATTGGAATTAATAATATCGGGATTAATTATGTTTTGATTATCTTTTTATCAATTTTTAATTTGGTATATAAAGATTTTGAAATGATAGTTCTGTTTTTGTACATGCTTATCCATGTATTAAAAACTATAGTGTTACTAATGTCATAATTTGTTATATAAGAATAATATTGAATATTATGTATAGCTACAAAAATACTATTACATAAGGGATTAATAATACTAAAGTTAATACATGTATTATTTTTCCTAATACATCATATCATATGACCTAACTATGTGTGGGCTTCATGCGCACATCACGTGTTAGAACTATACCACATACAAAACTTTATTATTTAAGTAGAGAAGGGTAGAGATACAAGTACATTATTTGGTGAGATTCGAATCGACGCCCGAGGGAAAATTTCTCAATAATCAAAAGAATATATGTGAGTAGCAAGGAAGAATTGTTAAATCCAAATTTATGTATACACAAGCAAGGACGGATGCAAACTTAACGAAGTGGTATCACGCGACACGGCTTCATGATTTTTTTTTACCATTTTACATACTGGCAAATTTATTTTGCAAATATTTGAGAGATGAAGTAGAATTGAACTCAAGATTGTTTCTACTTAAGACTTAACAAAGCCAATAGAGTAAGACTATTTCTTGTCTAGAGGTATGATAATTAAATTTATTATTCTTGTTCGTCTATAAGAAAGGGAGCTTTGGCATAACTGGTAAAGTTGTTGCCATGTGACCAGGAGGTTACAGGTTCGAGCTGTGGAAACAACCTCCTGTAGAAATATAGGATGTAGGTTGCGTACAATAGACTCTTGTGATTCGGTCCTTCCCCAGACCCGGCGCCTAGTGGGAGCTTAGTGCACCAAAATTGATAACTCAAATAAATAAGGTTCTTTATCTCGAAGAATCACATGCAAAAATTTTCTTTCATATTTGTAAGCATAATTAGCAACATTAAATGCAAGACGGAAAGGGAATTTCATGGATGAGGTAGTAAATAAGGTAATGAAATACAATATATATATTCCAAAAATCTAAGCAAAATAAAACAAACTTTTTCATTGGGTAGTTTAAATTTATTGAAAACATATAGATAAGTCAATATATAAAATTTGATGAAGATTGGAGGTGATTTAGACTGGTTTTGTATCAAAATTCATAATTAAATCAAGTTCAAAAAATTCTTCAACGACACATGTATCTCACGTACAGGTATACATGGATATACGTGTGATACACAATTAGTATGAATATAATACATATGTGATACACAAATGATACACAGTGTGATACACATATCTTTTTTTCATGTTCAGTGTTTACTTCGAATTCTCAATTCAAACCAGCTCAAAACTTCACCAAATCATCCCAAAACTGAGATTCAAGCTCCTTAAAATGTCCCAATTTATTCTAATAACAACCCCTCAAAAGAAAGTGAAAATTTGGACTTTTTTGCTACAAATAGCTAATTGTCTAGTATTAGTAATATTTGACTAATATTAGTAATATTTTGTGAAATGGCCAAATTATATAATGAGTTACTTATAAATGGACATAATTGATAGTTTCCCTTATAAAAATTCTTGCATACGCCCCTAAATAATTCATTTACTTAATAAGACAGCCTTTTCTATCAAGCAAACATTTTATGAATTATCTATAGCTATATTATTATAAAAGCACAAATAATTTATCTTAAATATTGAACGAATAAAATATCCTTGAGATATTGATCGACTTTTACACCCTTAAATATTTGTATAATTTAAGGATCTAATGGTAAATTACCTATAATTAAATTCTTTTTCGATTTAAACTATACATATGCCCACCCCTATAATGTTGATCCTACTTGAACTATAAAAGTACATCCATATTTTATTTCAAAAAGAGTCACTGTTCCTAATTACAATTCTTTATAGCAACGCACGTACTAAAAGGAAAATTTAGTACTACGTTCTAAAAAATATTTTAAACAAAGTGAAAAATTCTTTCAAAAATCTTATATATATCTAACAAAACTGGGTTATGGTTAATTTCTTTCTTTTCTTATATTTTTTTTTTATCTCAAGTAGATGAGATCTCATCCATGCTCTTAAAGCCTTTTTTCCTTTAAATTTTGCTTGTGTCTTGCTTATGATATGACTCATGTGGTTTGATTCTGTTCTGGATGTGGAAAATAGGTTGCTTCACTATTATCTCAACAAGTTTGCTAGAAATCCACAATATTCATCGCCAACTTCTCTCTCTTTGGTAAAATAGGCTGTTATTATTGTTCATAAATGTTCAATTTCTTTACAGATTCTTCAGGATTATAAATTAATAACTTATCCTTGCTTTGTTATGAGACAACAACTTAGGGTATTCTATAATTCTTTGTCTGTTCAAAGGGTCGATCAGGATTGGAACAAGAACCATGAATTTCATATTCTGTATTTATAGTTCTTATTTGTAATGAATTTGCTCGAATTGGTGTCTCTAACTTCTAAGATGACACAACTTAAATTTGTTAGCTTATCACATGGAAGGTTACTTTTTCCTTTTTTTTGCTCGAATTTGTAACTCTACAATTGGTATATTTCCGATGATGACATTTACGATATTACTAAAATATTTGTTATTATTATATGTGAATATTCAGGTTTCTCTATTACTTTGATTCCACCAATGGTGCTACAAGACTAAAGTTGATCTATATCAGAAATTAGCCCGCAATATACAATCAAAGCGATTTCGTTTCATCAGTGTATGGAGTAATATTTTTTATGGGAGTAAAACTATAATCATCATTAATTAGTACTTCAAGTTCACGGTGAATATCTACAGCAAGAAATTAGCCCGGAATAGACAATCAAGCGACGAATTTTCTGATTCATTAGTATATAATATTTGTTATGGGAACAAAATTATAATCATCATTAATTAGTACTTGAAATTCACGATGAACAATTAAAAACGCTTACCATGTTTGCTTCTAAAACTAAAATTCTTCAAGGACTTACCATGTTTGCTTTCTTACATAAAGACAAAAATATTACAGAAAAAATTGAGGTAGAAGAAATGTAACTTGACAATCATAAGGGTAAAGTATTGTCTCAATTTCTAAAATCATGTGACGTTTTCATACTAAACTTGTTGCTTTACTGGCACATTTTGAGAAAAAAATTGAAATATATCTATTATTTATAGTTTTGAAAAATCGTTTAATTTAAACATAAAGTTAGAGGAAGATAATATATTTCATCTTATTTTAAGAATTAGCAAAATATACGTGCAAAGCACGTACATAGAGACTAGTCTATCTATATTATTATAAAAGCACGAATAATTTATGGTAAATATTGAACGACTAAAATATCCTCAAAATATTGATCGATTTTATAACCTTAAATATTTCTCTAAATTTAAATATATAATTGTAAATTACCTAAGATTGTAATTCTTTTTCTATTTAAACTACACCTAAGACAAACGTAAAAGTTGCCATTCTTTTCGTTTTTAAGAGTCCTTTTAACTTATACAACTTTTAGGTTTATGTGATGATAAAAATCATAATATGGTGGATGTCTAATCTTCTTCCATGATCTTAATCTCAAATGCTTAATGACATATTCAATGACATATTTTGTATGTTCAATGACATATTCCATGACATATTTTCTTCACTTTTTATGCCTATATAAAGGCCTTGTAATAGATAGGAAAATACACAATTGAAGAAGAAATAAGAATCTATCTTCCTTTCTTTCTCTCTACATCTCTTAGTTTATTTCCTTGTTCTATTTTGTTACTTTGAGTTATATTTTATAGTACGTTATCAGCACAAGGTTCTACCGTATCAAGAAGCTCTTTGAGAAGATTAAGGTAATTTTTCTCCTCTTTTTCATTATGACTGACATTATGAAAAGAAAGTTCGTTGCCCTTGAAATTTCGGGAAAGAACTATATGACATGGGTGTTGGATGCTGAAATCCACTTAGATGCAATGGGTCTTGGAGACGCCATTAAAGACAGAAATAAAGCATCCACCCAAGATTGTGCTAAGGCCTTGATTTTCTTGCGCCATCACCTTGATGAAGGGTTGAAAATTGAATATCTTACAATCAAAGATCCACTTGTTTTGTGGAATGGCTTAAAGGAAAGATATGACAACTTAAAGTTGGTCACCCTTCCACAAGCACGATATGATTCGGCTCATCTGAGGCTCCGAGACTTTAAGTCTGTTTCTGAATATAATTCTGCGATGTTCAGAATTACTTCTAAATTGAAACTCTGTGGAGATACTATCAGTGATTATGATATGCTTGAAAAAATGTTTACAACGTTTCATACCTCCAATATGGTTCTGCAACAGCAGTACAGAGAGAAAAGTTTCAAGAAGTACTCTGAGCTGATTTCTCTTCTTCTTGTGGCTGAGAGAAACAATGACTTGCTCATGAGAAATCATGAAAATCGACCCATTGGGTCTACACCATTGCCTGAAGTGGATGAGGTATATTCCCATTATGCTAAGCGTGAAAAAGGTCGTGACTCTATTCGCAGTCGTGATCGTGATCATAGTCGTGGTCGTGACTTTATCTATAATCATGATCGTGATCATAGACGTAGCCGTGGTCGTGGCCGTAGACAAGGAAGAAATTTTTCTGGTGTTAATCATCCCCCAAAGAGAAATAACCACCAAATGTGGAAAAGGGAAAGATGAGAAGCCAAAAGAAAATGGTTCAGAAACTGAATGTTATCGTTGCGGTGGAAAAGGGCATTGGGCAAATATTTGTCGTATACCAAGACATTTGGTTGATCTTTATCAAGCATCTCTAAAGAATAAAGGCCATGAAGCCAATTTTGTCTCTGACAATGATTTTGACATCACCCACTTGGATGTGGCAGACTTCTTTGAGCGCCCTGATGGAAAAATAGACCACTTGATCGGTGATGGATCTGTGGTTAAGAAGATTAATTTGTTTGATTTTATTTTATTTTATTTTATTTTGCTTATTAATATTAGTTAGTGAATAAACATCATGTAAGTATCGCAATTTACATGAATATTAGTTTTACAATTAGAATTAGTATAATATGTCATTGAATAAAGTTTGGATTTAGTCTGTTGGTTATTACACTACAATATTGAGTTTGAATATTGATCTTATTAAAAGACCAACAGTAATCTACTCTATTGCTTTGTTAGTAATAAAGGTTTACCTAATGTTTACTTCATTTAGTCGACCATGTTACTTTTAATATATGGTAAAAGAATTTTTTTTGAAATATACTAGTCCAAATCAAAGAAAGTCTTACCAATATTTATCATCACACGTTATTGATTTAACTTTGTTTCTTTTTCGTTTCTCTGAAAAAAATACTAATGTTATTCGTATATTTCTTTTGTATGTCAAACTATGGGAAGCAAATATGGATATCCCTCAAAGCAAACTTGAATTAAATTTCAATTGTGAAAATATTTGTTTAGTTGATTCATGTACAACACATACAATACTCAAAGAGAAGAAATATTTCTCCCATTTAAGTATGTGTAAGGCAGATGTTACTACAATTTCTGGTAGTAGTAAATTAATTGAAGGCTCTCGAAGAGCTACTTTAACTCTGCCTAAGGGAACAATACTTATCATAGAGAATGCAATGTTCTCCTCCAAGTCCAAGAGGAACTTGTTGAGTTTTAAAGATATCCGCAGAAATAGATATCATATTGAGACAATAGATGAGAATAATCTTGAATATCTCATCATTACCAAAAATATCTCTGGCTAGAAAGGGCTATTGAGAAGTTCCCATCTTTGTCTTGTGGCCTGTATTGGACAAGAATTAGTGCAGTTGAGGCACATTCTATTGTAAAGCAAAAGGTTACTGATTCCAATACTTTTGTTCTTTGGCATGATCGATTGGGACATCTTGGATCAATTATGATGAGACGAATTATAGAAAACTCAAATGGGCATCCATTAAAGAATTTAAAGATTCTTTTAAATGATGAATTTTCTTGCACTTCTTGTTATCAAGGTAAGTTAATTATTAGACCATCACCAACAAAGGTTGGAATTGAGTCCCCTGCGGTTTTGGAACGTATACAAGGAGACATTTGTGGACCTATCCACCCACCCAGTGGTTCGTTCCGATATTTTATGGTCTTGATAGACGCATCTTCTAGATGGTCCCATGTGTGCCTATTGTCATATCGCAACCTCGCGTTTGCAAAATTAATGGCACAAATAATTCGATTACGGGCACAATTTCCCGATAATCCAATTAAGTCTATTAGACTTGATAATGCTGCTGAGTTTTCATCCCAAGCATTTAATGATTATTGCTTATCAATTGGGATAAAAGTGGAACATCCTGTAGCTCATGTTCACACTCAAAATGGTCTTGCAGAGTCTTTAATTAAACGTCTCCAATTGATAGCAAGACCGTTACTCATGAAAACGAGGCTGCCCACTTCTGTTTGGGGTCACGCCATTTTGCATGCAGCAATGCTAGTTCGTCTCAGACCGACAAATTATCATAAATATTCCCCGTTGCAATTAGTTTTGGGTCATGAACCTAATATATCCCATTTAAGAATTTTTGGATGCGCAGTATATGTGCCTGTAGCACCACCATATCGCACCAAAATGGGTCCGCAAAGAAGGCTAGGAATATATGTTGGGTTTGAATCGCCCTCCATTATTCGCTACCTCGAGCCATTAACAGGAGATTTATTTACTGCATGATTTGCAGATTATCGATTCGATGAGACACTTTTCCCAAAATTAGGGGGAGAAGTTGGTGAAACCAAACGGGAAATTTTGTGGAAAAATCCATCATTATCTCATCTTGATCCACGTGCCTCTATTTGTGAAAAAGAGGTACAAAAGATTATTAATTTGCAGAGAATAGCAAATCAAATGCCCGATGCATTTACGTATATGAAAAGGATAACAAAATCACATATCCCTGCGGAGAATGTTCCAATCCGTATCGATGTCCCTATTGGACAATCTTCTAGTGTCATAACTAATGAGTCAAAAGCACGCATGAAACGTGGCAAACCATTAGGTTCCAAAGATCGAAATCCTTGAAAAAGGAAAATAAATGTTCAAAATGACACTATGAAAGAATCTCATGAAGAAATCCACGACTTAATAAATTCTGAGATTCATGAGGAATCTACTGAGCCCGAGAATCAAGAAAATAAGGAACTATCAATAAATCCAATCGATATTGAGACAAATTTGAATCGATTGGATATAGTGGTGGATTATGTCTTTGCATATAATGTTGCATCCAGCATTATGCAAGAAAGTGAGGATCTTGAACCTCAATCTGTTGGTGAATGTCGACAAAGACTTGATTGGCCAAAATGGCAAGAAGCAATCCAATCAGAATTGAATTCACTTGCAAAACGTGAAGTTTTTGGGCCTGTAGTCCAAACACCTAATGGTGTTAAGCCCGTTGGCTATAAATGGGTCTTTGTACGCAAGAGAAATGAGAAAAATGAGGTATAAAGATATAAGGCACGCCTTGTTGCACAGGGATTTTCACAAAGGCCCGGTGTCGATTATGAAGAGACATATTCACACGTTATGGATGCTATAACATTCCGTTATCTCATTAGTTTTGTTGTCCATGAAAAACTTGACATGCATTTAATGGATGTGGTTACTGCCTACCTTTACGGCTCACTTGATAATGAGATATACATGAAAATTCCCGAGGGCTTCAAAATGCCTAGTAATTCAAAATCCCGGGAAATGTTTTCAATCAAATTGCAAAGATCTTTGTATGGTCTAAAGCAATCAGGACGAATGTGGTATAATCGTCTTAGTGAGTATTTATTAAAGGAAGGCTATATAAATGATGCCATTTGCCTATGTGTTTTCATAAAGAAAACAATATCGAAATTTGTTGTACTTGCCGTATATGTTGATGACATAAACCTTATTGGAACTCATATAGAACTCCAAAAGGCAATTGATTATTTAAATAAGGAATTCGAGATGAAAGATCTCGGAAAGACAAAATTATGTCTTGGTTTGCAAATTGAACATTTGACAAACGGAATTTTTGTTCATCAATCTACCTGCATAGAAAAGGTACTTAAACGGTTTTACATGGATGGAGCACATCCATTAAGTACTCCGATGGTTGTTCGATCACTTGATGTGAACAAGGATCCATTCCGACCTCGAGAAGAGAATGAAGAGCTACTTGGTCCTGAAGTATCATATCTTGGTGCAATTGGTGCACTAATGTATCTTGCCAATACTACAAGGCCCGACATAACTTTTTCAGTTAATGTCTTAGCAAGATATAGCTCTGCTCCCACAAGGAGATATTGGAATGGGATCAAACACATATTACGGTATCTAAAAGGGACTACCGATATGGGCTTATTTTATGGCAACAATTGCAGTCCCGATCTTGTTGGTTATGCTGATGCTGGGTATTTATCTGACCCCCACAAGGCTCGATCTCAAACAGGTTATGTATTTACCTGTGGAGGCACTGCCATATCTTGGCGATCGACTAAGCAATCAATTGTGGCTACTTCATCTAATCATGCTGAGATAATTGTTATTTATGAAGCAAGTCGAGAGTGTGTGTGGTTGAGGTCTATAATACATCTTATTCGAGATAAATGTGGTGTGAAATGTGACAAGTTACCCACTATTTTGTATGAAGACAATGCAGCATGCATAGCTCAATTGAAGGGAGGATTCATAAAAGGAGATAGGACAAAGCACATTTCACCAAAATTATTTTTCACACATGATCTTCAAAAGAATGGTGATATTAATGTGCAACATGATTCGTTCAAGTGATAATATGGCTGATTTGTTCACAAAATCTCTACCGACGTCAACCTTCAAGAAGCTAGTGTACAAGATCGGGATGCGAAGGCTTAAGGATGTGAATTGATGCCCTCATCAGGGGGAGTTAATGCGCGTTGTACTCTTTTTCCCTTACAACGTTTTGTCCCATTGGGTTTTCCTTGCAAGGTTTTTAACGAGGCAATCAAAAGACGTATTATTAGATATGTGTACTCTTTTTCCTTTGCTACAATTTTTTTCCCATTGGGTTTTATTCTAGTAAGGTTTTAACGAGACACATTATCTATAGACATCCAAGAGGGAGTGTGATGATAAAAATCATAATATGGTGGATGTCTAATCTTCTTCCATGATCTTAATCTCAAATGCTTAATGACATATTCAATGACATATTTTGTATGTTCAATGACATATCCCATGACATATTTTCTTCACTTTTTATGCCTATATAAAGGCCTTGTAATAGATAGGAAAATACACAATTGAAGAAGAAATAAGAATCTATCTTCCTTTCTTTCTCTCTACATCTCTTAGTTTATTTCCTTGTTCTATTTTGTTACTTTGAGTTATATTTTATAATAGTTTAGGAGTATTTCTTATTTGGAGCACTTTCTATTCATTTAGTTAGAGTTTTTTCATATTCTTTTTGAGTTAGGATCGTTACTTTTTTTTTTCTATTTTAGTTATACAATTTTACCTTATTTAATTATTATTTTTTTAATTATATAGGCAAATATTTTTATAGAAGAAGCCCTATTATGCGGTCTTCATCGCCAAAAATTGGGATATTTTTCACTTTGAAGTGCAAGGTTATAGCTAATACAAAAATAAAAACCGAACAAAAGAGTTATTTAACTATTTTACTAATATTAGTGAATAACAATTTAATTATTTTCTTAATATTTATAATTTCAAAGTCTATTAACCTTTTTATATTAATTTTTTTCTTATTTGAAACCGAATATTATAATACAGTTTGTGATAATTGAAATCACTATCATTTTGAATGTTTCTAAAAGCTCCAAAATTATAAGATCTTTTATATGTCCTTTGACTTCACATCAATTTTCGATGGCATGTGACTGAGTGGATGCATTACCCCAGGTAATATCACTTCTTATTTTCACTTAGATTTTCGGCATTTTGTTCATTTTTGAGTTATTCTTACTATTGAGATTAATTACGAGATTTGGTAACTAAGAATCCTATCTAACCATTTCTCCCTTGAGTTTCATGATTAAATTTTTGATTATGTAATCATTCTATTTAAAACTAAGGCATCAGTTTTCTAAAAAAAAATTTTCTAACGTTTTGGTTGCTCTATCATGATAAGAACCTCTATTGTGGACAATAATATTCCTCTTCAAAATGCAATATATAGTTGTCCAAGAGAGAAATATGTTGCAGCATATACATTCGGAATTGCCATTGTGCTTTATTTATTATAAGAAAATGTGAGGTCTAGCTCCTCCGCCTTCATCTTCTCTTGTATGCCTCGGTTCTCTTCTTGAGGTACATCATTCACCTCTATCTGGTGTACATGGGGTGCATACTTATCGGCTTCTGATAGAGCCTTGACACTTGTCGGATGTCAGGTGACAACCTCAACAAGGTAATTCTAGCTGGTACATTAGCTAGCCCGATCCAGTTCCTCCACCAACGCGAACCCCAGTTAGATTCATGCATGCTACACTTTTTAGTTATTGGGAGAACTTAAGTACTCTCTTTCGTAAAACACAAGCGTAAAGGAAATTATTTTTGTACATATTTAAAAGGATGCTCTTCATTTTTTAGAGGCGAAAATTGAATTCTTGGGATGAAGACATGCTTGGAAGAACATTGAACCATCATAATTTTTGCATGTATGGCGTTATTGTCAAAATCTCTATATATCGTCCTTGTACCATTACATAAGTCATTTGATGGATCTAAGTTTCTCAGTAACATGATGAGTTTATTTTTTTCTCCCAAAATCGACTTACATACAATGTAAGATCAATTTTAAATTAATAAGAATATCTTCAATTCTCTAATTAAAAGTAGCTCACAAATGGAAAAAAATTTTACTAATGCATCACGAAGCCTCAAAATAAACCAAAATAATGTAAAGGGAAATAAAGAGATTTGGCTGTCAAAAGGAATTAAAATTTTACTAAAGTATGTGTTTTGACCTGTTGGCCTTTATGGCTGAGTGGAAGAGCAACAAGGCATATGGTGAAATTTATACAAATTAAAATCTACAATAGTTCATAATTGAATGAGAACTCTTTAAGCATTTAGATAGTAGAATCTAATCTACTACAAATTAGATATAATTACTGTGAAAGAGCTTTTGTTTTTTTGTTATATACACAATAACATAAACTTGACAATAAACATGTACGGTGGAAGTGTTTAACCAAAATATAGAACTTCGATTAGAACCAGAAAATAATAGAAAAATCGGGTTACTGATAATCAAGAGACCGAAAAATGTAATAGGCTTTCAATAATCAGAATGAACAGTAAAGAAAAATTGTATTTCAGTAGGCTTTCAACAGTTGATCGTGTCTACAATTGGTATAACTTCCTCCTTTTATAGCTGACTCTAGGTAAAAGAATGAAACCTAGGTTTTAATGACATAATTATGAGAAACAAAATGACATTAAATAGGTCGTTACATAATTATTCTTATTAAATGCTAATTCTCTAACATACCATGTATTTAATGATTGAATTTGGACTTCTTTCTGCCTACAGATCCATGCTTTAAATGCTTTTTGACCCGTTGCCTTAGAATGTCTTAAATAGATACGGAACTCGTGTCTATTTGTTCTTGGTATCCTTTGTCGTTAGAATTACGTTCCAACCCACTCTAAATAGATACGGGACTCGTAGTTGAATTACTGTAACGATCCGGCCGGTCGTCTTTGAAATTTATGCCCCGGTCCCCAATTAACTATTTTCCCTAAGTTCATTTCTACTATTGTGGTTGCCGGGAGGTTCGGTTCTAGAATTTGGAGTGTTTTGGGACACTTAGTCCCTAAATGAGAGCCTTATAGTTGAAAAATGGCCCGTATTCGGAACAGTGCTAATACGACCTCGTAACGGAAATTCGATGGTTCCATTAGCTCTGTTAGGTGATTTCGGGGTTGGGAGCGCATTCGGAATGTATTTTGGAGGTATGTAGCTCATTTAGGCCTGAAATGCCGAAGTTTGGAATTTTTGGAAATCCGATCGATAGGTGAGATTTTGATCCGGGAGTTAGAATGGAATTTCGATAGTTGCAGTAGTTTTGTTAGGGGATTTTGGATATGTCTACAAATTTTCAGGTCATTCGGACGTCGTTTGGTCGGACTTTTGATAGCATGTAGGTTTCAGAAGTTTTGGTTGAAACTTAGGCTTGAATCCGATATAATTTAATGATTTTCGTGTTTAATGATATGTTTTTATGATTGGAACAAGTTCGTATCGTATTTTGGAGTAGGTTGGTGGTTTTCGTTGGGGTCCCGGGGGCCTCGGGGTGAATCCGGGGGTCCAATCGGACCAATTCTCGCATTTTAGAGGTGTTGTTGGCTGCTGGTATGTGTTGCAGACGAATACTCTATGCGATCGCATTCTATGCGATCGCGGAACGGGGCTAGGAGATCACATAGCTTTGGATGGCTGTGCTCTGCTATCGCATATGGGACCATGCGATTGCATAGTGTAAAGAGTAGGGGGTCCCAGGTCCAACATTTTGTTCTATGCGATCGCGGAGCAGGGTATGCGATCGCATAGGCCTATTTGGATGAACTGTGCGATCCCATTGTGGACTATGCGATCGCATAGGGTAATTTGGTGAGATAGAAAATTTGTTCTATGCGATCGCAACAGGGGTCATGCGATCGCATAGAGTAAATACCTGGGCAAACAGAATCAGAATATAATACTTCATCCGCGAGGGTTTCACCATTTTTGCAAAAACTCAAGCTAAGGAGCTCGATTTTGAGTGATTTCTCGCGTGCTTTTCAGAGACAATTGTTGGGTAACGATTTCTTACTCCCTTGTGATTATTATTCACTAATCTAAACTCAATTTCTTCCTTTAATTTCGGATTTGGGGTGTAAAATTGAAGTAGTTTCATAGAAGAAACTTTGATGATTTGGAGGGGAAAACGAACTCCGATTTCGATACATTTTATTTGGTTAGACTCGTGAGAGTACGAGGGTTCTAAAAACATAAAAATATTTTGATTCCGAGTCGATGGCTGCAGGGGTATTTTGGTCATTTCACCCACTTTCGCGTCGTAGCTTTAATTTCATCATTGTAATTAGTTACTTGTGATGCTATTACACTGTGAAATTGGTTTGACTAGATTCGGGCCACTCGGAGTCGGATACTCGTGGCAAGGGAGTCGTTTCTTAGCGGTTTTGTACCGGAATTGAGGTAAGTGACCTTTCTAACCTTGCGTGGGGGAACCTTCTCCCCTAGAATATTATGTGTTGATTTGAATGCCTGGTACGCGAGGTGACAGGCGTGTACTTGTGCAGATTGTTGAAAAATCACCTTATTTGAACTATTCAAATCGTGATATTCTTGATATTTATTAATTCAGTTGTAAGACTTATATGATGTTAGTTAAAGAAGCATGATTAGATAGGATTATCTGTCTAAGTGCCTACTTGTCTTAATTGAACTTCCTAGAACTTGTTGAGACTGGATTTGGTGTAAATTATAGCTATGTATTTCATATTTCTCTGTGTTTTTCCTCTTATTGGTTGTGTTTGTGTTTGTGGACTGCGGGTTCAATTCCCGGAAATCCAAGGGCTGCGGGTTCGATTCCCGGAGACCCAGGGATACTAATATACGGACTGCAGGTTCAATTCCCGGAGATTTTGAGTAATTGAGATACGGACTGCGGGTTCAATTCCCGGAGATCTTGAGATATTAAGATACGGACTGTGGGTTCAATTCGAGAAGATCTAAGGGCTGCAGGTTCGATTCCTGGAGATCCTGAGATATTGAGATACGGACTATGGGTTCAATTCCCGAATATCCGAGGGCTGCAGGTTCGATTCCCGGAGACCCAGAGATACTGATATACGGACTGCGGGTTCAATTCTCGGAGATCCTGTGAGACCTATGTATGGGCTGCGGGTTCGATTTCCGGAGATCCTGAGTTGTTGAATATAGAGAGGGACTGCGGGTTCAATTCCCGGAGACCCTGGACTTGTTAATTTGTACATTGTTGTGTTGATTTCTCCTTGTTAGCTTAATTATAGACGGTTGCAGTATTTATTTTATTGATGTTATTTCAGTCTTATTCTTATTTGAACTACTCGATATTATTATTATTATCATTATGTTATTATTTATCGGTAGGGCCCTGACCTTCCTCGTCACTACTCCATCGAGATTAGGCTTGGCACTTACTGAGTACCGCCGTGGTGTACTCATACTACTCTTTTGCACACTTTTGTTGTGCAGATCCAGGTACATCAGGTCAGGCGCATTACAGGTGATTTAGGAGCACCATCAGGAGACTTGAGGTATGATCTAGTATGTCCGCAGATCCGTAGAGTCCCCTTTTACTTTCATTAGTGATATCAGCTATTTCCCTTAATTCCATTGTATAGACATTCTTGATGTATAGAGCCACAGTTGTACTCTTTCTTAGTCTGTGTTGCCCATGAGTTTCCGAGTCTTGGTAGTTATGTTTCCTTCTGGTATTTGGCGAAGTGTATGTGCCGAGCGGCACTTATTACATTTCTTTTACATTATTCCTCGACACCATGTGGCCTAGAAATTCCACTGAACACAGCCAAAATTCACATTTAGAGAACTTTGCATATAATTGCTTCTCCCTCAGAGTCTGAAGCACTACCCTCAGGTGCTTCTCGTGCTCTTCTCGACTCCGAGAATATACCAAAATATCATCAATGAAAACAATCACGAACGAGTCAAGGTACAGCCTAAATACACTGTGCATTAAATGCATAAAAGCTGCTGGGGCATTAGTCAGCCCAAAAGACATAACGAGAAACTCGTAGTGGCCATACCGAGTCCTGAAGGCAGTCTTTGGGATATCTGGCTCCCGAATCTTTAGCTGATGATAACCAGAGTGAAAATCAATCTTGGAAAGCACCTGTGCGCCCTGTAGCTGGTCAAATAAGTCATCAATACGGGGCAAAGGATCCTATACAGTATATTGTGATGCCTCACGAGTTGGACTCGGCGTAGTATTAATGTAGGATGGTAGGGTAATTGCCTACGCGTCCCCACAGCTGAAGGTACATGAAAAGAACTACCTTGTCCACGATCTTGAGCTAGCTGCCATTGTTCACGCCTCGAAGATTTGGCGTCATTATTTGTATGGGGTTCCTTGTGAGATCTACACTGATCATCGGAGCTTACAACACTTGCTTAAGCAGAAGGACCTAAACATGCGTCAGAGGAGATGGTTGGAGCGGTTGAAGGACTATGATATTACTATTCTCTATCATCCGGGCAAGGCCAATATAGTTGCCGATGCCTTGAGTCGCCCGACGGAGAGTTTGGGGAGTTTGGCATATCTACCAGCTTCGGAGAGGCCTATGACGATGGATGTTCAGGCCTTAGCCAGGCAGTTTGTTAGATTGGATCTTTCAGAGCCCAGCCGGGTTCTGGCCTGTGTGGTTTCTCTGTCTTCTTTATTTGATCGCATCAGAGAGCGACAGTTTGATGACCCTTATTTGTAGGATCTTCAGGACAAGGTTCGGCGTGGTGATGCCCAAGATGTCACCATTGGGGATGACAGAGTGATGAGGATGCAGGGGCGTATTTGTGTGCCCAATGTAGATGATCTTCGAGAGCTGATTCTAGCAGAGGCCCATAGCTCGCAGTATTCCATCCATTCGGGTGCCGCGAAGATGTATCAGGACTTGAGGCAGCATTACTGGTGGAGGCGGATGAAGAAGGATATAGTTGACTATGTTTCTAGGTGTCTCAACTGCCAGCAGGTGAAGTATGAGCATCAGCGTCCGGGTGGGTTAATGCAGCAGATTGAGATCCGAGAGTGGAAATGGGAGCGCATCACCATGGACTTCGTATATGGACTTCCACGGATGGTGAGGAAGTTTGATTCCATTTGGGTCATTGTGGATCGACTGACCAAGTTCGCTCATTTCATACTTGTGTGCACCACTTACTCATCGGAGCGGCTGACGGAGATCTACATTAGGGAGATAGTCCGGCTGCATGGTATTCCAGTCTCCATCATATTAGGCAGAGGCACTCAGTTCACTTCACAGTTCTGGAGAGCCGTGCAGCAGGAGTTAGGCACTCGGGTGGAGTTGAGCACAGCGTTTCACCCCCAGACGGATGGCCAGTCCGAGCGCACTATTCAAATTTTGGAGGATATGCTCCATGCGTGCGTGATTGAGTTTGGAGGGTCATGGGATCATTTCTTGCCACTGGTAGAGTTTGCTTATAACAATAGCTATCAGTCCAGCATTCAGATGGCACCGTATGAGGCTCTATATGGTAGGAGGTGTAGGTCCCCCGTGGGTTGGTTCGAGGCGGGCGAGGCCAGGCTGCTAGGTACTGAGATGGTCCAGGATGCAATGGATAAGGTCAAGGTGATTCAGGACAGACTTCATGCAGCCCAGTCTAGACAGAAGAGTTATGGAGACAAGAAGGTCCGCGATGTGGCTTTTATTGTTGGCGAGCGGGTTCTACTCCGGGTCTCACCCATGAAGGGCGTCATGAGGTTTGGGAAGAAGGGGAAGCTGAGTCCGAGATTCATTGGCCATTTTGAGATTTTGAGGCGTGTTGGGGAGGTTGCTTATGAGCTGGCCTTACCTCCCAGCCTAGCCGGAGTCCATCCCGTATTTCATGTCTCTATGCTCTGAAGATACCATGGCGACCCGTCGCACATGTTGGATTTTACTTTTGTTCAGATAGACGAGGATCTGTCTTATGTTAAGGAGCTAGTGGCCATTTTGGACAGGCAAATCAGGAAGCTGAGATCAAAGAACATCACTTCAGTGAAGGTCCAATGGCGGGGTCAGCCGGCCGAGGAGGCGACTTGGGAGACCGAGCAGGATATGCGCAGCCAGTACCCTCATCTCTTTACCACTCCAGGTATGTTTTCTATGCTCGTTCGAGGACGAACAAATCTTTAAGTGTGGGAAGATATAACGACCCGACCGGTCGTTTTTGAAATTTACGCCCCGATCCCCAATTAACTGTTTCCCCTAAGTTCATTTCTGCTATTGTGGTTGCCGGGAGGTTCGGTTCTAGAATTTGGAGTGTTTTGGGACACTTAGTCCCTAAATGAGAGCCTTATAGTTGAAAAATGACCTGTATTTGGAACAGTGCTAAGACAACCTCGAAACAGAAATCCGATAGTTACATTAGCTACGTTAGGTGATTTCGGGGTTGGGAGCGCGTTCGGAATGTATTTTGAAGGTTTGTAGCTCATTTAGGCTTGAAATACTGAAGTTTGGAATTTTTGGAAATCCGATCGATAGGTGAGATTTTGATCCGGGAGTTGGAATGGAATTCCGACAGTTGCAGTAGTTTCGTTAGGTGATTTTGGATATGTCTGCAAATTTTTAGGTCATTCGGACGTCGTTTGGTCGGGTTTTTGATAGCATGTAGGTTTCGGAAGTTTTGGTTGAAACTTAGGCTTGAATTCGCTATAATTCAATGATTTTTGTGTTTAATGATATGTTTTTATTATTGGAACAAGTTCGTATCGTGTTTTGGAGTAGGTTGGTGGTTTTCGTTGGGGTCCCGGGGGCCTCGGGGTGAATCCGGGGGTCCAATCAGACCAATTCTTGCATTTTAGAGGTGCTGTTGGCTGCTGGTATGTGTTGCACACGAATACTCTATGCGATCGCATAGAAGGTTTTGAAGGAGACCAAATTTTTATTCTATGCAATCGCGGAACGGGGCTATGCGATCACATAGCTTTGGATGGCTGTGCTCTGCGATCGCATATGGGACCATGCGATCGCATAGTGTAAAGAGTAGGGGGTCCCAGGTCCAACATTTTGTTCTATGCGATCGCGGAGCAGGGTATGCGATCGCATAGGCCTATTTGGATGAACTGTGCGATCGCATTGTGGACTATGCGATCACATAGGGTAATTTGGTGAGGTAGAAAATTTGTTCTATGCGATCGCATGACCCCTGTTGCGATCGCATAGAACAAATTTTCTACCTCACCAAATTACCCTATGTGATCGCATAGTCCACAATGCGATCGCACAGTTCATCCAAATAGGCCTATGCAATCGCATACCCTGCTCCGCGATCGCATAGAACAAAATGTTGCAATCGCATAGAGTAAATACCTGGGCAGACAGAATCAGAATATAACACTTCGTCCGCGAGGGTTTCACCATTTTTGCAAAAACTCAAGCTAGGGAACTCGGTTTTGAGTGATTTCTCGCGTGCTTTTGAGATAATTGTTGGGTAACGATTTCTTACTCCCTTGTGATCATTATTCACTAATCTAAACTCAATTTCTTCCTTTAATTTCGGATTTGGGGTGTAAAATTGGAGTAGTTTCATAGAAGAAACTTTGATGATTTGGAGGGGTAAACAAACTCCGCTTTCGATAAATTTTGATATGGTTAGACTCGTGAAAGTACGAGGGTTCTAAAGACGTAAAAATATTTCGATTCCGAGTCGACGGCTGTAGGGGTATTTTGGTCATTTCACCCACTTTTGCGTTGTAGCTTTAATTTTATCATTGTAATTAGTTACTTGCGATGTTATTTACACTGTGAAATTGGTTTGACTAGATTCGGGCCACTCGGAGTCAGATACTCGTGGCAAGGGAGTCGTTTCTTAGCGGTTTTGTACCGGAATTGAGGTAAGTGACTTGTCTAACCTTGCGTGACCTTCTCTCCTAAGATATTATGTGTTGATTAAAACTTGTACGCGAGGTGACGGGAGGTACTTGCGCAAATTATTTAAAAGCCACCTTACTTGAACTGTTCAAATTGTGATATTCTTGATATTTAATTGATTAAGTTGTAAGACTTATCTGATGTTAGTTAGAGAAGCACGATTGGATAGGATTATCTGTCTAAGTGGCTACTTGTCTTAATTGAACTTCCTAGAACTTGTTGAGACTGGATTTGGTGTAAATTGTAGCTATGTACTTCATATTTCTCTGTGTTTTTCCTCTTATTGGTGTTGTTTGTGTGTGTGGACTGCGGGTTCAATTTCTGGAGATCCGAGGGCTGCGGGTTCGATTCGCGGAGACCTAGAGATACTGATATACGGACTACGGGTTCAATTCCTGAAGATCCTGAGTTATTGAGATATGGACTGCAGGTTCGATTCCCGGAGATCCTAAGTTGCTGAGTATAAAAGGACTGCGGGTTCAATTACCGGAGACCCAGAGATACTGATATACGGACTGCGGGTTCAATTCACGGAGATCCTGTGAGACTGATGTATGGACTGCGGGTTCGATTCCCAGAGATCCTGAGTTGTTGAATATAGAGAGGGACTGCGGGTTCAATTCCCGGAGACCCTGGACTTGTTGATTTGTATATTGTTGTGTTGATTTCTCATTGTTAGCTTAATTGTAGACGGTTGTAGTATTTATTTTATTGCTGTTATCTAAGTCTTATTCTTATTTGAACTGCTCGATATTATTTTTATTATCATTATGTTATTATTTCTCGGTAGGGCCCTGACCTTCCTCGTTACTACTCCATCGAGGTTAGGCTTGGCACTTACGGAGTACCGCCGTGGTGTACTCATACTACTCTTCTGCACACTTTTGTTGTGCAGATCCAGGTACATCAGGTCAGGCACATTACAGGTGATTTAGGAGCACCTTAAGGAGACTTGAGGTATGATCTGCTACGCCCGCGGATCCGGAGAGTTCCCTTCTACTCTTATTAGTGATATCAGCTATTTCCCTTAATTCCGTTGTATAGACATTCTTGATGTATAGAGCCACAGTTGTACTCTTACTTAGTATGTGTTGCCCGTGAATTTTTGGGTCTTGGTAGTTGTGTTTCCTTCTGGTATTTGGCGAAGTGTATGTGCCGAGCGGCACTTATTACATTTCTTTTACATCATTTCGCTGTTATAATAACTTTTTGTTCACAAGAGTTGTACATTCCGCATCGTGTTAGGCTTACCTAGTCGCGAAGACTAGGTGCCGTCATGACAGGTTCACGATTGGTGAACTAGGGTCGTGACAATTACGTCCCGTGTTTGATTTGTCTCATCGTATCTTTTATTTATCCTCTTTCGGAATGATAACCTTTTGACTTTTCCACGTGTCTTTCCACGTCAGAAAAAAACTTTTTCCCAATACAGATAGTCCCCTCACTTTCCATTTATTTATCATTTAAATATTTGAGAAGTGGATCCTCATTAAAAAGGAAATTTTTGTCACAATAAATGCCATGTCAGTGTTGACGCTTCAATTGTCCCTTCCATTTAATACATCACATACGTGTCACTTCTTCACTAGTTATGCGGTTCTACAGCCTTTTTCTTCACTATTCACGAAGTGATGGTTACCTTTATTATAGGCGTTTCATCATTACTTTTCCTAGTTCACCAGTTGCTTTCCATATACTCCTTCAATTTCTTCTTCTTTAGTTATCATTTTCACTAAGCAACACGGTTGATAATTCTCCAATATTCTTCTTCAATAACATCTGGTCTTTTTTTTCAATAGCAAGATCTTGCCCTTGTTGAAAAAGGACATCTGGAACCTCGCCCTGCCTCATCCCAAAATGTCCTGACCCATCAAAAATTTCTATCGCAAATTTCATTTGACACAATTCTTATCATAAGCGAAGATGCCAATGATGAGGTATTGTTGATACTTGATGTAGATTCTTCTTGTTTATTGTCTCCCAACTTTGACACAAATATTATTTAATAGCTGACGACACAAATCAAGATTATTTTCTTTCTGGTGTGAAAGATCAGATTAAGCTGCAACCATAGAGCATACTCAGACAGAACCTTGACTTAGTTACCAAGATAAATCTTTTCTGATGTGGAAGATTGGACAATACTGCAACCACAGAGCATACTTAGACAGTACCTTGGCTCTGATATCAATTATTGCGGAAGCCAAATGTATATAGTGTAAATGAGTCACAATTACTATACCAAAATTTATGACAACAACCAAATAATAAATAAGACAATAAAAGGAATACCAAAATTTACGAGGTTCAGCCAATTTTGCATACTTTTTCGGACACAACCAATATTTTATTCCACTCCAAAAATACAGGTGAAATAATACTAAAGAGAGAAAATACAAATGCCTTAAGATGAGAGGTGTATTTAAATCCTAAACATTAAGCCTCATTTTATAGGGTGAAATACCAACCAAAATTGATACTTTACCGATATGGGACTTTGACACTCAACATCATAAGCTTCAAATTCTGATTACAACTCTCCCAATGATTAGGACATATTTAAAAAGGAATAATGTGAGATTATCATCTTATCAAAATTTCCCATAGTAGATGGTACCTAATTAGGAAATGAATGACTAGTTTATTCCTTATTTAAGTGGCTTACCTCTATTTTGTACAACTAGAATTTAGAATATCTTATCTGTCATTTATCAAATAGGAAAAGGTCTTCCAACAATTGTAAAATCCATTTTATAATCTTTAAATCTACCACCAAGTCACATGTCAGCTTGTTTTGTCAACTTTCCATAGTCACACAGGACAAAGGATATTCTTTGTTTACAAATTAGTACATCTATTTATGCAATCTTCAGATTCAGACTGTTATATGTATATTAAAATCTAAATAAAGCTTCTAAAAATAGAAAAATATATTAAATGGCGTACTAATAATATAACCTAAGATATCAATTTAAGTATCCAGATGAAATCCGTGAAGTAAAAAGACAGAAATGTCAAAACAGAACAAGTACAAATGTGTATTAAATTATTCGTTATATTTTGAATCTATAGATAATGTGACGTTTAATATAAAAGGTAAAGACATTATTACCAAACTTATAATGATTATTTTTTTTACCACATAACCGTCTAATATTACTCTATCATTAGAAAAAGTCTTATTTATGTCCTTAAAATCAATTAGAGTTCGAATTTGAGAGTAATATTAAATCGTATATAGATAAAAGCTAAGGGATAAACTTTAACTTCATTTTTTGGTCAAAGAATTAACCATATCACCTTGAAGCTACTAATGACAAGAAAAAAATACGAGATTATACATTAACGACAACGATATAAATGAAGCAAACAGAATCTTTTTTCATGGATAAATTTCAAGAGAAAATGATTCCCAAATTCAAATATTCAAATTCCCAATATGGCATGATTGTGGGGAATCTTTAATTGAATGTAGACATTAATACAATCGTTTATATATTTATATTTATACTATATTAAAAATATGAGGACGCGAAATATTATTTGTCTTTGTTGCCTTTTTAGAAATAATGTTCAAACAAGGCAAAATAATCATTTGATTATTCTCCTAGCTAATATTTAGGAGTTTGTAATTAAATTAAATTTAACTTATTTAATTTTTCCTTAAATTATTTAAACTATGCATGAGGTCATAATCTTTAGGACTACCTTATATAAATCATTCCTTAATTTAAGCTACATAATATAGTTTAATACTTTCCATGCCCACCCTTGTAGGATTCGATTTATGTTAACTTTTTCTTTTTCTTTTATAGTTTGTATTATTGTCAGCATGAGTAGATAGTCGAAAAGAAAAATTTCCCACAAACTTGATTATTAGTAGCCTTAAATTGTAAAAAAAAGAAAGGTAAATATCTATAAAAAAAATAGCTTACTTATTATAAATTTAATTTCCTTTTTTCAAATGCTTATTTATACTTGACACAATTTGTCTCTTTATATTTTCAGGTTTCATAGCTCCAAATTTTTTGTTGTGAGTTGTGACATTAACATGAGCCAACAAGCACTCATGTTTTAGCATTATGTTTAGTGCTTTTCGATTGGCTGAAACATATATGCATGACTATTTCGCACATAATTGTATATAATTTTTCATCTCGAGGTATCTCATGTTCATCATTTTCAGGATTACAGTTTAATTTTTTTTATATAGTATTATATCAAATTTTGTTGTTTACATTGGCACTTAATTTATTTATAGGAGTTATAGGTTCGAAAATCTCTAAAAAGATCAAAGTATTAAAATTTTTAATTTGTGTTATTTTGACAAATCTTTACAGAATTAAAAGTATTTTTGTGTTATTTGTTTGTCTTTAAGCATTAGCTTACATATATATATAACAATAATATCCATATGATATTCTCATAGGAAGCCCTCAACAACCACAATAAGATATATGAGGACTTGCGCGAGGCATTCTTTAATTAATGAACTAACTACATATGATTGAAAATTCTATTTTTTAAACTTTTTCTTTTCCTTTAATATTATATTGATACTGGGAACACGCCTAAAGTGCGTGCCCAAAGACTAAACAAAAGGCCTGATAACTTTAAAAGTATAAATTATAAAATTAGAGTAAATTTTAAGTTAATATATCAACTAAGATGATTAAGGATTTCTATGGGCAGATTTTCTTCCTTTTTTTTGAGTTGCTTAAATATGATAAAAAATCATCATTTTCAGGGACATATACTTTTTTCCTTTAACTTTATTATTTAACTCAAGTGTAATTTTAATATAATATTTATATGTTTTTTGAAAATTTTAGTTATCGATATAGAGTACATGCGCAACGCACGTATCATAAGACTAGTTACAAATAAAATCACACATGGCCAAGTTGTAGAATAAACCCCCCACCCCACCCCACCCCACCCCCAACCCTCCCAACCTAACTCCCAATAACAATAACAGAAAAATATATTGTCACGACCCAAATCCGGTCGTGATGGCGCCCAACCTTAAAGCTAGGCAAGTCAGACCAATAACTGTTTCCAATTAGAAAAACAGTCCCAGAAGGACCAACTCAAGAAGAATATATGAGTCAATAGATACTCCAATAATAATAGTATGAATAAATAATGAGAAGTGCGAATTACAAAATAACACTTCCAAAAGATCTAGTAGGATCACGAGTCTAGAGCCTCTAAACAAAACTGAATAGTCATAGAAATACTGAATGAAATACTCAAGTCTGAAACATATAGTAATAACTGAATGGAAAGAGAAGCTAGGTTCTGCGAACGCCGACAGCTACCTCAGCAAGTCGAAATACTCTGATATAAGCTAGAGTGGTCGTCTAACCCTCCTGTGTACCTGAATCTGCACATAAAGGTGCAGGGAGTAGGGGTGAGTACTAAGTACTCAGTGAGTAAAAAGTATATAATAATAACTGAAAGCAAAAAATCCATAGAATACCACCAAGCAAAGCTATACTACAGTCAGGTACCTACCACGAACTAACAACAACAACAAATCACAACTAGCACGGATAATCTACAGATAAAATGCAATGCAATGCACATGACCTCTACGGCGTGTAGCCCGATCCGTTTAACATCGACGGCGCTCACTAGGGTGTGTACAAACTCCGAAGGTGTGAAGACCCAAAGGGTCATCACTTATTTAATTAATCATTTCGAGCTTCTGAGGCATTGAAAACCTCATTCTATGTTGCCTCGATTTGCGTGCACAGTCCGAGCACAAAGCTGAAAAATATTTATGTTGAAATATGTGAAATATGTGAAAAAGTAGAAGAATTTTGATATTAATATTGATATGGTTGACTTTGGTCAACATTTTTGGTAAACGGACCGGATCCGTGATTTGACTATTTCAGAAAATCCGTAGAAAAATATGGAACTTGGGCATATGTCCGGAATTGAAATCCGAGGTCTAGAACCCCGATAAAAGAATTTTTCTGTTAAATTGTTTTCTGAAAATGTTTAAGGAAAATGAAACTGAATTTTTATTAAAAAGTACTGGTATCGGGCTCGTATTTTGGTTCCGACGCCCGGTACGGGTCATATATATTGGTTAAGCGCTTCCTGTAAAGTTTGGTTGAAAACGGACGTCGTTTGACGTGTTTCGGCCTTAAATTGGAAAGTTTGGAAGTTATGAAATTTTGAAAGAATTCTTGAGATTTAAGGCTAAATTCCTTGATTTTGATGTTATTTTGGTGATTTGATCGCGCGAGCAAGTTCGTATAATGTTTTTGAGTTAGTGTGCATATTTGGTTTGAATCCCCGAGGGCTCGGGTGAGTTTCGGATAGGTAACGGGATGGTTTTGAACTTGAAATTTCAGCAGAAAACTCTGCAATTTTTGCACAGAGATTTTCTTCTATGCGATCGCATAGGTGAGGCTGCGATCGCATAGAGTAAAGATTAGAGGTCCCAAAAATCCTTCTGTGCGATCGCAATAGAGCCCATGCGATCGCATAGCTTCCACTTTTCATCATATGCGATCGCATACTATTCCTCGCGATCGCATAAAGTAAGACTTGAGGCCCAGAATTTCCTTCTATGCGATCGCATTAGTCCTCCGCGATCGCATAGAGCAATTTTGCTGTCCCCTTATTTTCTTCTATGCGATCGCATCACAGGCCCTGCGATCGCATAGAGTAAATTTGCCCAGTGATTTTAAGTTCTGCAAAAACAGAACAGACGGGATAAAATCCCATTTCTCTCAACTCTCTCTTCTCCAAACAACTTATTGGGGCGATTCTTGGGCGATTTTCATCAAAACTTCTTGGGTAAGTGATTCTTAACTCGTTTTCTTCATTTTCCATAAATATTATTTGGATTCCTAAGCCTAAATAGGTGTAAATGGGTAGAAAAATTGAGAATTGAGTATAGTAAGGGTTTTCAAAGAATTTGCGATCTAGACCTCGTTTTTGAGTCGAACTTAAGAACAAATTGTATATTTGAACTCATGGGTGATTGGGTGAACTTATTTTGGTTCGAAACTTGAGTTTCGATTATGTGGGCCCGGGGTCGATTTTTACTATTTCGGGCAGAATATTGTAAAAATCATATTTAGCAATATGAACTAGTTTGTTAAGTAGAATTGATGATATGAAATCAATTGTGTATAGATACGGTTGGATTGGAGTCAAATTCGAAAGGAAAAGGCATTGCTACGGATTGAATCGTTCGTGAACTTTCGAGGTAAGTGTTTGTTCTATCCTAGTTTGTAGGAATATGAATTTAGTTATGAATAAATTGTTGAATAAGAATTATTGGTGTTATACCGGTAATGAAGGTAAATTGTTGAAACTATTATAAATTATTGGTTTAAAAACCGGTAATTACAAATATTATTGATATAGAGATTATTGGCTAAATGCCGGTAATATATATATACTTATGAAATGGGATCGTGTGGTACGCCGACCACTTATATAATAAGAAATGGGATCGTGTGGTACGCCGACCACGAAGTGATTTAAATCTTGGCATTGGCCATAGTTGCCGGTAGCTTATTGATATATTTGGGAGCGGGTGGTACGCCTACCACGAGATATAATTTTTGATATATTTGGGAGCGGGTGGTACGCCTACCACAAGATATAATTATTGATATATTTGGGAGCGGGTGGTACGCCTACCACAAGATATAATTTTTGATATATTTGGGAGCGGGCGGTACGCCTACCACAAGATATAATTACTGATATATTGGGAGCGGGTGGTACGCCTACCACAAGAGGTAATTATCGTGATAGTTGGGAGCGGGTGGTACGCCTACCACGAGATATGAAATGAGAGAGGAATTGAGACATGAAAGTAAGATTTATTATGTTGATTAGATTATTATGGATATCGTGAGTTATTGACTGTTATTTCAGAGCCGAGTATTTCCTTATAATGTATTATATATATATATCTATATTGCAATTGTACAAAGTTTAGGTGGGTGACCGGCCTTAGCCTTGTCACTAGTTCGTCGGGATAGGCCGAGCACTTACCAGACACGTGGGGTTTGTGCTTGATACTACACTCGCGCTCTTTTGCGCGAGATACGAGTTACGGACAGCGGCGGCGACGATGAGAGACTTGTGGATTTTTCGACTATCGAGACTACGAGGTAGCCTCGCAGGCGTCCGCAGGATCTGTTGTCTCTTCTATCTATGCTTTTCATTCGTTATCTCATGTAATCGAGATAAACAGCTTTTATATTTCTTTCGGACGATTATGTGTATTATTCTTAGAAGTTCGTGAGTATTGTGACACCAATCTTGGGTAGTGTATCAGATTTGGATTTTTTTTTATCATATTTGACTAAGTCTTCCGCTTGTAATTTATTTGTTTTTAATAATAAGAATTGGTAATTAATGGAGTTGTAATTAATATTTGGCTTGCTTAGCTTCCATTTAGTAGGCGCCATCATGACCCCGATGGTGGGGAAATTCGGGTCGTGACAAGTTGGTATCAAAGCACTAGGTTGCATAGGTCTCACAACTCACGAACAACCTTAGTAGAGTCTGAAGGATCGGTACGGAGACGTCTGTATTTATCCTCCAGAGGCTACAGAGTTAGGAAAAATATTCTCTTTATTCTTTCCAGTCGTGCGACTTGATCTTTTGAATGTTAATTGAACTTCTACTCTGTTCTTCCGCAGATGGTAAGGACACGTACATCCTCATCTACTGACCAGCAGCCCGAGGTCCCAGCAGCGGTAGCTCCTGCTAGGGGTAGAGGCCGAGGTTGAGGTCGTCCTAGAGGACAAGGTAGGGGCAGAGCTCAGCCCCGAGCAGCAGCACGAGTGGCAGAACCTCATGTTCATATCGAGGAGGAAGTTCCAACCCCAGCAGCTCCAGTAGGCCCAGCTCAGGTCCTAGGAGGAGCGGTGTTCTCACCGGATCTACAGGATGCTTTGGTCCGTATAGCAAGTTTCATGGATCATATTACCAGAGCAGGCTTATTACCGGTGGCACCGGCCACTTCTCAGGCTGGAGGAGGTAATCAGACTCCTGCTACGCGCACTCCGGAGCCAGTAATTCCCCAGGCTCAGGATCCTGTGATTCAGCCAGTTGAGGCAGCTCGACCTATTATTGCGACTCCGTCTAATGATGGTGCAGCCATGTCTGCTGATGCGTTGTGGAGATTGGACAGGTTTACCAAGCTGTTCACTACCACATTCAGTGGCACTCCTTCAGAGGATCCACGGGACTTCCTATACAGCTGCCACGAAGTTCTCCGTACTATGGGTATTGTGGAGACAAATGGTGTGGATTTTGCTACTTTTCGGTTATCTGGTTCCGCCAAGACTTGGTGGAGAGATTATTGTCTAACCAGGCCAGCGGGATCGTCATCTTTGACTTGGGAGCAGTTTGCAGAATTATTCTTGGAGAAGTTCCTTCCAGCAACTCAGCGGGAGTTTATGCGCAGGCAATTTGAGCGTCTTCATCAGGGTTCTATGTCTGTCACTCAGTACGAGACTAGGTTCGTGGACCTGGCTCGTCATGCTATTATCATACTTCCCACAGAGCGGGAGAGAGTGAGGAGGTTTATTGATGGCTTGAATCGGCCAATTCGGCTACAGATGGCTATGGGTGCAGGAACTGAAATCACTTTTCAGGAGGCGGCTAATACAGCCCGCCGGATCGAGATGGCTCTGTCACGGGGAGCGAGACATGGATCGGATAAGAGATCTCATAATTCGGGTAGATTCAGTGGTACCTCGTCTGGAGATAGAGATTTTTATGATAGAGGCCATCCTCCTAGGCCTTATCGGTCAGCTCTTCAGGTTTCTCATGATGCTTCAGGTGATCGTAATTCTCAGCCACGCTACTCTGATCAGCAGCCTATCAGTGCACCACCACTTCGCCATTTTCAGCGGCCGAGGGCTTGTTTTACGTGCGGTGATCTTAGGCACATTGCAAGGTATTGCCCTCGAGCTTCCGACAGATCTCACCAGCAGGGTTCTCGTGCCATGATTCAGGCCCCAGTTCCCTCACAGCCTGCCCAGCCAGCTAGAGGCGGAGGTAGAGGACACAGAGGTGGAGGTAGAGGTCATAGAGGTGGAGCTCAGACCGATAGAGGTAGAGACCAGCCAGCAGCTGATCGTCCTAGAGATACTGCTCAGGGTGGTGGGGCATAGCCCCGATGTTATGCACTTCCCGCCAGACCAGAGGCTGAGTCTTCTGATGCCGTCATTACAGGTATTATCTTGGTTTGTGATAGAAAGGCATCGGCATTATTTGACCCTGGGTCTACATATTCGTATGTGTCTTCCTATTTTGCACCATACTTGGTTCAGCCCAGTGATCCACTGAGTGTTCCTGTTCATGTTTCTACACCAGTAGGCGACTCTATTGTGGTTGATCGAGTTCATCGGTCATGTATTATAGTAATTGAGGGTCTCGAGACCCGTGCTGATTTATTACTCCTAAATATGGTGGACTTCGATATTATACTAGGCATGGACTGGCTATCTCCGTACCATGCTATTTTAGATTGCCATGCCAAGACGGTGACTTTAGCTCTGCCGAATTCGCCTCATATAGAGTGGAAAGGAATTTCAGGTCATACTAGCCGTAATGTTATTTCTTATGTTAAAGCTCAGCGTATGGTTGGAAAGGGATGCTTGGCTTATTTGGCCTATGTCCGTGATTCTAGTGCTGAGGTTCCTTCTATTGACTCTGTGCCTGTGGTCCGCGAATTTTCTGAAGTATTTCCTTCAGACTTGCCAGGTATGCCGCCCGATAGGAACATTGATTTTTGCATTGACTTGGCTCCAGGCACTCAGCCCATTTCCATTCCCCCATACCGTATGGCTCCGCCAGAGTTAAAAGAATTGAAGGAACAGTTGCAGGATTTACTTGAAAAGGGTTTCATTAGGCCTAGTGTTTTGCCGTGGGGTGCACTGTATTATTTGTAAAGAAGAAAGATGGTTCGATGAGAATGTGCATTGACTATCGACAGTTAAACAAGGTGACTATCAAAAATAAATATCCACTTCAGCGAATTGATGATTTATTTGACCAGCTTCAGGGTGCCAAGGTATTTTCAAAGATAGATTTGAGATCTGGCTATCATCAGCTGAAGATTAGGGCATCTGATGTCCCTAAGACCGCGTTTCGCACTCGGTATGGACATTATGAATTTCTGGTCATGTCTTTTGGGTTGACAAATGCTCCAGCAGCTTTTATGGAATTAATGAATCGGGTGTTCCGGCCTTATTTAGACTTGTTTGTAATAGTCTTCATTGATGACATATTAATATATTCCCGCGGTCAGGAGGAGCATGCGCAACATCTCAGAGTGGCCTTACAGACTCTGAGAGATAGCCAGCTATATGCAAAATTTTCAAAGTGTGAATTTTGGCTAAGTTCAGTTGCATTCCTGGGTCATATTGTGACGGCAGCAGGTATTCAGGTTGATCCGAAGAAAATTGAGGCAGTCAAGAGCTGGCCTAGACCGACATCAGCCACGGATATTCGGAGTTTCTTGGGGTTAGCGGGCTATTATCGCCGATTCGTAGAAGGATTTTCGTCTATTGCAACCCCACTGACCAGATTGACCCAGAAGGGTGTTCAATTTGAATGGTCCGATGAATGTGAGGCGAGCTTTCAAAAGCTCAAGACAACCCTGACCACAGAACCGGTATTGGTTTTACCCACATGTACGGGACCTTATACTGTTTATTGTGATGCTTCCCGTATTGGGCTTGGTGCAGTGTTAATGCAGGATGACAAGGTTATTGCCTATGCTTCGAGGCAGTTGAAGATTCATGAGAAGAACTATCCAGTGCATGATCTAGAATTGGCGGCGATTATTCACGCATTGAAGATCTGGAGGCATTATTTGTATGGTGTAGCATGTGAAATATACACCGATCATAAGAGTCTTCAGTATTTGTTTAAGCAGAAAGAGTTGAATATGAGGCAGAGAAGGTGGCTAGAGTTGCTAAAAGACTATGATGTTACTATTTTATATCACCCAGGTAAGGCCAATGTGGTGGCCGATGCATTGAGTAGAAAGTCCGCCAGCATGGGTAGTCTTGCATATATTCCGGTCAGTCAGAGACCATTGGCTCTAGACGTCCAGGCATTAGCCAACCGGTTCGTGAGATTGGATATTTCTGAGCCTAGCAGAGTGTTAGCATGCACGGTCGCTCATTCTTCTTTATTAGAGCGTATCCGTGAGAGGCAATTTGTTGATCCTCATTTGCGTGAGTTGAGAGATACAGTACAGCGGGGAGGTGCCACATAGGTAAATCTAGATGATGATGGGATATTGAAATTGCAGGGTCGAGTTTGTGTGCCCAATGTCGAAGGGATTCGAGAGTTAATCTTAGCAGAGGCCCACAACTCACGGTATTCTATTCACCCAGGTGCCGCGAAGATGTACCAGGACTTACGTCAGCACTATTGGTGGCGCAGAATGAAGAAAGATATCGTTGCGTATGTCGCTCGGTGTCTAAATTGTCAGCAGGTGAAATATGAGCACAAGAGACCTGGTGGTGTATTCCAGAGGATTGAAATTCCCGAGTGGAAATGGGAGCGGATCACTATGGATTTCATTACTGGACTTCCTTTGACTAGAAGGAAATTTGATGCTATTTGGGTCATTGTTGATAGGCTGACCAAGTCAGCACACTTTATTCCAGTATCTGTCTCCTACTCATCGGAGAGGTTAGCGGAGATTTACATTAGGGAGATTGTTCGTCTTCGTGGGGTGCCAGTATCTATTATCTCTGATCGGGGTACACAGTTTACCTCGCGGTTCTGGAGAGCAGTCCAGCAGGAGTTAGGCACCCAAGTTCAGTTGAGTACAGCATTTCATCCTCAGACGGATGGCCAGTCCGAGAGGACTATTCAGATTCTCGAGGACATGCTTCGAGCCTGTGTTATTGATTTCGGAGGCTCGTGGGATCAGTTTCTACCATTAGCAGAGTTCGCCTACAATAACAGTTACCAGTCTAGCATCCAGATGGCTCCGTATGAGGCGTTGTATGGTAGGCGATGTCGATCACCGGTTGGATGGTTTGAACCGGAAGAGGCTCGGTTGTTAGGTACAGACTTAGTTCAGGAGGCCTTGGATAAGGTCAAGACAATTCAGGAGAGATTGCGTTCAGCTCAGTCTAGGCAAAAGACTTATGCGGATCGCAAGGTTCGAGATGTAGATTTCATGGTTGGTGAACGAGTATTGCTTCGGGTGTCGCCTATAAAGGGCGTGATGAGGTTCGGAAAGAAGGGCAAGCTCAGCCCTAGGTATATTGGTCCATTTGAGATTTTAGACAGAGTGGGAGGGGTGGCTTACAGACTAGCTTTTCCGCCTAGCTTATCAGCCGTGCATCCAGTTTTTCATGTATCTATGCTTCGAAGATACCACGGCGATCCCACACATGTGTTAGACTTCAGTACTGTCCAATTGGACAATGATCTATCTTACGAGGAGGAGCCGGTAGCCATTCTAGACCGGCAGGTTCGACAGCTGAGGTCGAAGAGTTATCCTTCTGTGCGTGTTCAGTGGATAGGTCAGCCTCCTGAGGCATCGACCTGGGAGTCCGAGTCTGATATGCAAAGCCGTTACCCACACTTGTTTCCCGACTCAGGTACTTCCTTCTTTTGTCCGTTCGAGGACGAACAGTTGTTTTAAAGGTGGAGATTGTGACGACCCAAAGGGTCATCACTTATTTAATTAATCATTTCGAGCTTCTGGAGGCCTTGAAAACCTCATTCTATGTTGCCTCGATTTGCGTGCACAATCCGGGCACAAAGCTGAAAAATATTTATGTTGAAATATGTGAAATATGTGAAAAAGTAGAAGAATTTTGATATTAATATTGATATGGTTGACTTTGGTCAACATTTTTGGTAAACGGACCCGGATCCGTGATTTGACTGTCTCAGAAAATCCGTAGAAAAATATGGAACTTGGGCATATGTCCGGAATTGAAATCCGAGGTCTAGAACCCCAGTAAAAGAATTTTTCTGTTAAATTGTTTTCTGAAAATGTTTAAGGAAAATGAAACTGATTTTTTATTAAAAAGTACTGGTATCGGGCTCGTATTTTGGTTCCGACGCCCGGTACAGGTCATATATATTGGTTAAGCGCTTCTTGTAAAGTTTGGTTGAAAACGGACGTCGTTTGACGTGTTTCGGCCTTAAATTGGAAAGTTTGGAAGTTATGAAATTTTGAAAGAATTCTTGAGATTTAAGGCTAAATTCCTTGATTTTGATGTTATTTTGGTGATTTGATCGCGCGAGCAAGTTCGTATAATGTTTTTGAGTTAGTGTGCATATTTGGTTTGAATCCTCGAGGGCTCGGGTGAGTTTCGGATAGGTAACGGGATGGTTTTGAACTTGAAATTTCAGCAGAAACTCTGCAATTTTTGCACAGAGATTTTCTTCTATGCGATCGCATAGGTGAGGCTGCGATCGCATAGAGCAAAGATTAGAGGTCCCAAAAATCCTTCTGTGCGATCGCAATAGAGCCCGTGCGATCGCATAGCTTCCACTTTTCATCCTATGCGATCGCATACTATTCCTCGCGATCGCATAGAGTAAGACTTGAGGCCCAGAATTTCCTTCTATGCGATCGCATTAGTCCTCCGCGATCGCATAGAGCAATTTTGTTGTCCCCTTATTTTCTTCTATGCGATCGCATCACAGGCCCTGCGATCGCATAGAGTAAATTTGCCCAGCGATTTTAAGTTCTGCAAAAACAAAACACACGGGAATAAAATCCCATTTCTCTCAACTCTCTCTTCTCCAAACAGCTTATTGGGGCGATTCTTGGGCGATTTTCATCAAAACTTCTTGGGTAAGTGATTCTTAACTCGTTTTCTTCATTTTCCATCAATATTATTTGGATTCCTAAGCCTAAATAGGTGTAAATGGGTAGAAAAATTGAGAATTGAGTATAGTAAGGGTTTTCAAAGAATTTGTGATCTAGACCTCGTTTTTGAGTCGAACTTAAGAACAAATTGTATATTTGAACTCATGGGTGATTGGGTGAACTTATTTTGGTTCGAAACTTGAGTTTCGATTATGTGGGCCCGGGTCGATTTTTACTATTTCGGGCAGAATATTGTAAAAATCATATTTAGCAATATGAACTAGTTTGTTAAGTAGAATTGATGATATGAAATCAATTGTGTATAGATACGGTTGGATTGGAGTCAAATTCGAAAGGAAAAGGCATTGCTACGGATTGAATCGTTCGTGAACTTTCGAGGTAAGTGTTTGTTCTATCCTAGTTTGTAGGAATATGAATTTAGTTATGAATAAATTGTTGAATAAGAATTATTGGTGTTATACCGGTAATGAAGGTAAATTGTTGAAACTATTATAAATTATTGGTTTAAAAACCGGTAATTACAAATATTGTTGATATAGAGATTATTGGCTAAATGCCGGTAATATATATATACTTATGAAATGGGATCGTGTGGTACGCCGACCACTTATATAATAAGAAATGGGATCGTGTGGTACGCCGACCACGAAGTGATTTAAATCTTGGCATTGGCCATAGTTGCCGGTAGCCTATTGATATATTGGGAGCGGGTGGTACGCCTACCACAAGATATAATTTTTGATATATTTGGGAGCGGGTGGTACGCCTACCACAAGATATAATTATTGATATATTTGGGAGCGGGTGGTACGCCTACCACAAGATATAATTTTTGATATATTTGGGAGCGGGGGGTACGCCTACCACAAGATATAATTACTGATATATTGGGAGCGGGTGGTACGCCTACCACAAGATATAATTACCGTGATAGTTGGGAGCGGGTGGTACGCCTACCACGAGATATGAAATGAGAGAGGAATTGAGACATGAAAGTAAGATTTATTATGTTGATTAGATTATTCTGGGATATCGTGAGTTATTGACGGTTATTTCAGAGCAGAGTATTTCCTTATAATGTATTATATATATATATATCTATATTGCAACTGTACAGGTTTAGGTGGGTGACCGGCCTTAGCCTTGTCACTAGTTCGCTGGGATAGGCCGGGCACTTACCACACATGGGGTCGGTTGTGTCGATACTACACTCTGCGCTCTTTTGCGCAAGATACGAGTTACGGACAGCAGCAGCGACGGTAGAGACTTGTGGATTTTTCGACTACCGAGACTACGAGGTAGCCTTGCAGGCGTCCGCGGGACTCGTTGTCTCTTCTATCTATGCTTTTCATTCCGTTATCTCATGTAATCGAGATAAACAGCTTGTATTTTCTTTCAAACGGTTATGTGTATTATTCTTAGAAGTTCGTGAGTATTGTGACACCAATCTTGGGTAGTGTATCAGATTTGGATTTTTTTTTATCATATTTGACTAAGTCTTCCGCTGTAATTTATTTGTTTTTAATAATAAGAATTGGTAATTAATGGAGTTGTAAGGAATATTTGGCTTGCCTAGCTTCCATTTAGTAGGCGCCATCATGACCCCGATGGTGGGAAACAGAATCCGGAGGGGCTCCTTCAGCCCAAGCACAATATCATATCATCTGCTGCGGCGTGCGGCCCGATCCTTATATCACCTGCTGCGGTGTGCAGCCTGATCCATCCTCAGTCCACAACATGCATATGAGTCACACAACAGTTCAAATTATTTATTTCCAGGTTCCAGTTTATTAATGATGAAAATACTTAAATTTTATTTAATTTCCAAGAACAAGTGATTTAACATTTCATAATAGTGATTTCAAACCAGTGTTGAGATTAGTGATTAAGCAAACCAAGCTATCACATATATATCTACCCTCTAGGGATACTACAGGTCGGCACAAGGCCCCAAACATGGCTTACAGCCCACAAATATATCTAACACAGTGTGCGTTTCAACCGCATATAACATATTATTCGTATCCGGGATGGACCAAGTCTCAATCCCAGTCATAATCAATCCCTCACCTATCATGGGGTGCGAGCCACACCCTACTAGCGTCACAATGTGCCAAGCCGGGGTTTCGAACCCTCAGGCTACCATATACACTAACTACTCATCTCTAGCCGGCCGTGGACTCGTCCGCGATCCCGTTTCCCTTCAAATTTGCTGTCTCGTGCGTCGAAGCTATTCAAAACCACAATAATAACATAAATATGGGTCAAAGAAATATAACCCAATCAAAATTACTCGAAAAAACGCAACAATTCATGAAGTTGGTAAAACCCGAGCCCCGGGCCCATTTCTCAAAATATTACGAAAAATATACCAACGGATTCTTCGTCTCTCCACGAGTCCGTGCATATAAAATTTATCGAAATCGGAGTTCGAATGGCCTTTCAAAACACAAAAATTCGTTTTTATGATTTAGGCCCTAGTTCTTTACAAATTCTACTCAATTTAAGGAATTTTGTTGCTGATTCTTGCATAAAATCATATTTTTGAGTCAAGAAACTTACCTCCAGCGATTACCCATTGATTTATCTCTTAAAAATCACCTCAGATGCTTCTTTCCGTTCTAAAATTGGAAGAAAACTCGACCTGCTCTTTATAGATATGCTGTTCACGCGTTTTACCACTCCCAATGGATTCCTTGTGAAATTCCAATAAATTTAGGCTTTTGAATCACTCAATTTGACCTTATAATGAAGGATATATGTAGGTTTTAACATTTGCAAATAGTGCAGGTTTTTAATACGCCATCAGGGGCAGTTTCGTCATTAACCTGAAAATCTAGGCAATCTTAGTAAAATGGCCATAAAATCCTCATACGATGTCCAAATTCGATGATTCTTTTTGCTACGGGTCCTTAATTACGATACGTATCTAATGCTTCATTCAAAATAGTAATCGGAGCTCATTTGTTTAATATGATATCATTTATGCTTGAAGAAACGATGTCGAAGCATAAGAAAAACGAGCACAACGCAACCCAAACCTATTCGAAACTCACCGGAGCTCCTACGGACCGCATACGAACATATTAACATGTCACATATGATCACATAAACTTAGTTTCACTCTTAAATCACCAAAAATAACATCAAAACACCAAATTTACATCGGATTCAAGCCTAAGTTCTTCTAAAACTTTCGAAACTTGCATTTGATCTAAAACCCGACCTCAACACCTCCAAATGACTTGAAACTTTGCACGCATATCCAAAATCACCTAACAGAGCTACTGCAACTCTCAAAATCCATTCCGAGTCTTCTAACTTATAAGTCAACATTCGGTTGACTTTTCCAAACTAACCTTCTCATAAAGAGACCAATTGCCTCATTTCTAACCAAACTCTATCCGAATTACTTCAAATTGTCCAAATAAATATAATGAAACATATAGAAGCATAAAACGGGGAAAACATGGTAGTAACTCTCGTAACAACGGGTCGGGTCGTTACATATATAAAAAAAATCAAATTTGAAATATATATATATATATATATATATATATATATATATATATATATATATATATATATATATATATATATATATATATATATATATATATATATATATATATATATATATGCCAAGTTATAGAATAACCCCCACCCCACCACACCCCTAACCCTCCCAACCCATCTCCCAGCAACAATAATAAAAATATATATATCACATTTCTACAATGCAATTTATAATTTCTAAAATGTAACTTACAACTCGCATCTCGAAAGAAAAAGAAAAAAAAAGAAAATTAGAAAGAATATAGTACATAATATATATATTTTTTAAGATGTGCAATGTCAAAAATTTTCATTAATATGTGGTTTTATGGGATTCAAAAAACAAAACGTTTACACAACGTAGTTTTTTATGAAATATATACATACATACTAAGGATATGGTCCTAGACAGGAAGTTGTGGAGATCGAGCAATAAAGTTGTAGATTAGGAGGTAGTTGGGAATATCTCTATGGCGCTCTAGAGTGAGGCTAGTTTGTTAGGATTTGGTCTTAGACTGTTAGTGGTTAATATTGAGTTCACACAACTCTTTCGTTCTTCCTAGTGATGAGCTTTATCTACTGGTTATTATTTTGCTTTTTATCTATTTTCTGGTTCTAGTAATGTTGTTCTTTGTTTTATGGTTTTAATAGATGGTACTGACGTATTGGCTCTTTTCGTCTTTTTAAGTCGAGGGTCTTTCGAAAATAACTTCTATATCCCCCTCAGGATGAGGGTAATGTCTATTTACACACTACCCTTCCCAGATCTCATCTTTGTTGTTGTTGCTGTTGATACATACATACCTTTAGGGGTATTCATAAAAATCCGAAAAATTGAACCAAACCGAAAACCAAGCCAAACCGACCAAGAAAATCGATACATTTTGGTTTGGTTTGGTTTTGGTTATAAATTTTAAAAACTGATCAAATTTGGTTTGGTTTTGATTTTTCATCAGGAAAAATCGAACCAAACCGACAATAGAAGTAGCTATTTTAAATTTATTATTATATCTATATATATGTATATTGTTATACTAAGTTTCAAAAAATTTATCGTAAATGTTAATAGTTTGCACTTTTAATATAGTTCTTTACTTTTATATTCTAGTTTGATTGGTAGTTTTCTTTTGTTTAGTGTAAGAATCCATTTCGTGTTAAAAATAACATATTTTTAGTTGAGTCATTAAATTATTCATCACTATTTGATCCAATTATTATCAATATATCTTGGTAAATAATAGATTTCTCAAAGGGGAATTGATTTGATAATGTTACATTAAAAATGTGGTCACCGGAATATGTGTTTGGTACTGTATATCTTATATTTAAGAAAAAATAAATAACAAAAAAAAACAAAAAACCGATATAAATCAAATTGAGCAAAAATAATTTAATTAGTTTGATTTAGTTCTAATATTTAAAAAATTGACTTATTTGGTTTATTTTTTTTTTTTTAAGAAAAAATCCATCCAAAAAGAACCACGGACACTCTTATGTACCTTAAATTAATTAAAGTAAAATGCTGATACGTTGCTGATTGAAATGCGACTTAACAAGAAAATTCTTATAACCGTCAAATTCCCAATGTAACATTTCCTCTCTAACCAGAGTTCCAATTCGTTCCAACTTCCTCCCATCCAAACCCGCATAATTTGAAGCTTTTTTCTAAATTCTTTCCCTTTTTACTGTACCAACTTTTCTTATAGCCGCCGGAACTTTTTTTTTTTGAGTTCCTCTTTTTCCGGCGAGTGATCGGAGATGGTTTCACCGGAAACTACCAACTGGTTATACGATTACAATTTCGAAGATATAACTGTCTCTGTTGATCCCAATTTCTCAAATTCAACATCTGGGTTTTCTTGGTCTATGCAACCCTTTAATGGTTCAACAACTAACATCAGGTACTTATATTTATCAATTTTCTTTTTCCTTTTTGATTGTGTAATGTATTCGCTAAAGTTTGGATCTTTTAGCTGATTAATGGGTCTTTGTTACTTTTCAATATATAGAGGATTGATATAGTTGACTTCAACTAAAAGCTGGGGTCTTTTTAGCTGATTGATGAGTCTTGTGTTGTTGCTTCTGAATGAAGTGGAATCGAAACAATAGAATTCATATAATCAACCCCAACTTGATTGGATTGACACATGGTTTCTATAGCTGACCTACTGATAGAATCATAAAAGCTAATAGTAGTGGAGGAATTTGGTAGTAAAATGCTTTATGACAATGCATCCGACCTACTAAAAGAGATGTACGGACAAAGGCGGATCCATGATTTTAAGTTTATGAGTTTTTATATCGACTTTAAATTAATATATTATAATAACCGGACTAAAAAATTGTATTCCCAACTAAATATTCTTATACATTGAATGATTTTCTTAATACAGATATGGGATTTAGCCAAAAGCTATTGGGTTCCAGAAACCCATACTCATACCTTTAGATTCACCCCTGTGTACGGGTTCCGGGACATGTACGAGAGCACCCAGGGAAATAGTTGGGGCTACAATTAAGATAAAGTTGTAAGTTGATAATAGCTAAGAGCAAAATTTAAATGTCCTTTAATCAGTCAGAAATAGGGCGAGAATGCTAAGAGGAGATATATAGAAGAAAGAAAAAACAGAGATCTTTTTTTTTTTAATTAATTCACCTAACTTGGTGGGCAGGGGTTTAGGCTTTGACCCCTACTTGTTTTTATAAAACAAGAAGAGCATGATTACAGAATACAGAGAGGGACATTATTCTTTGTCTATCTTAGGCCGGATTTGGATCTATCTTAATCTTGTGGCAATTTTTTCTTTAGATCACATCAAGATAAACTTTTTTATTTTATTTTAAAATAACCGTGGTATCCGGGCTAGCTTCCATAGGATAGCTACCTCACACCCTCTATCCATCAAGGTTTAGACAAATGGAAAGAATTCATCTAGTGGTTTTTCTCCCTTGGCACATCAAGATAAACTTCTTATCTGAAAAAAAAAAAAGACGGATCACGTCAAGATAAACTCTGAATGATTAGGGAAAACTACTATGGGAGTTGGGGGTCATAAGAGATGGCAGGGAGGAGGGGGGGGGGGGGTTCTTGGATCCTCCTGATACTAAAGAGCTGGAGCCATATCATATGAAACCCAAAAGTAACTGCAGCATGGACAATTGGTCCTTTGGGCTTCAGCTAAAATTGCGTTGCTCGGGATCAAATGTTTCTAGCAGTAGTTAAATGGCTAGGATTTGGTAGATTGTCAATTACACTTGTTACACTGAGGTTTCACTGCCAGGGACTTAATGGGATATATCATGAGAATTTGTCTTTCCTTCTTGCTTAAGGTCATATATTCTAGACATTGGGCTAGATGTTCTGCTAAGCATCATTTTCATTCATTCATGTGCTGGCTGCTTTTGTATCTGGTATTTGTTCTGACCTCTTTGCTTTCTTTGTCTTAGTGTTGATATTGATGGCTCAATTGGTGAATCAGACTGTCTGAAGGAAAGCGGTTCTAAGAAAAGGTAAAAATATTTGCCATTTAGGGACATTTTGTTGTATTGGTTGTTCACCTAAGCATAGAGATGTGATGTTGCTGTAACTCATCACTTTTATCTAGTCAGTTCTCTTTCTTTTTTTCTTTTTTTTGATAAGGGAAAAAAAATAATTCTCCCCTCCCTTTATTTCATTTGTGAGTTTTCATTTTTCCACTATCATCTCGTAGGATCGTTGTTGAGAAAATATCAATCACATTATGCATTTAATTAGGAGAGTATAAAGATTTTGACCATTGCTCTGTCGTCTTGTTTTAACGGCCTGTATGAGGACTTGTATGCCCGAAGCTGCCTTCTGAAGGTTTCGTAGAGATACAGTTCTCTCTGCTCTATTTGAAAGAAGTTATTATCCCACATCAATTCCACAAATTTTGTTTAGATTCTGATTCTTGTGATTTAATAATAGTACAAAAAATATTCCTTATGTTACTTCTAGTTCGTAATTCTACTATTACGTTGAAACCGAAGAATGAACTAATTTGTTTGTGAGCATTGTGTCCTCAGTAGTATTGATTTGAAGGAAAACCGGTTGCACTATTAATACATACCTACAGCATGTTGTTTACTCATGTTTTGGACTATTGTTACAGGGCAAGAGCTGAATCATGCACCTCGTCAAGTTCCAAAGCTTGCAGGGAGAAATTGAGGAGGGAGAAGCTGAATGACAAGTGTGCTCATTACTCATTCTTTTTAGAGCCATTTTCCCATTTATTTCCATTTTATATATGGCTAAATTGATACGGTATCAGGTTCATGGAATTGGGTGCACTTCTTGAGCCTGGAAGAACTCCAAAAACAGACAAGAGCGCCATTCTGGTTGATGCTGTTCGCATGGTGACCCATTTACGTGGTGAGGCTGAAAAGCTGAAAGACTCAAATTTGAATCTACAAGAGAAGATAAAGGAGTTAAAGGCGAGTATTTGTTACATTCTTCCTGTTGTAATCCTTTTGTGCTTATTGTCAATTCCAAAAAACAACCTGATGACAACAAAAGCTAAAACATTGCCTTACTATACTGTTCCACGACTCAAGTATGCTTTAACTTGTGCAGGCAGAGAAAAATGAGCTTCGAGAAGAAAAGCAAAGGCTTAAGGCTGATAAAGAGAAGCTAGAGCAACAACTAAAGACTATGAATGCACAACCTGGCTTCTTTCCTTCTGTCGTACCAGGTGCTTTTGCTGCGCCAGGTCAAGCTGCAGGAAGCAAGCTGGTGCCGATTATAAGTTACCCTGGGGTCGCCATGTGGCAGTTCATGCCTCCTGCTGCAGTAGACACGTCGCAAGACCACATTCTCCGACCTCCAGTTGCTTAAGTTGTGGCAGCTAAGGCCTATGATAGTTGGCTTTACTCTGATTATGTTGTTTTAGTCAAATGCCCTTTGACTGTGTTAGTTTTTGCCTCGAGTCCTCTTGGTGTATTTTGGTGATGAACAATAGAAGTTTTCTTGTGACCTTTTGGACTTTTAACAGAGTTAATGCTGGTTTTATCAACTGTAAATTTTAGCAGGTTCAACCTGGCATTTACGTGTACATTCTTTCCCCTTCTGGTTAAATTCTCTGCTATTTTTGTTCCTTCTATCTGGTGTGATTATGACACTGCTGGCTAATTAAGTAACAATACCTCGCATTCACCCTAGTTTCGGAGAAGGGCCGCATCCCAAGTGGTGTGATAAGAGGTTACAAGTATTAGTAGCTGCTTCCACTGTTGAAATCTGTGACCTATAGGTCATAGGAAGATACCTTTATCGTTACCCAAGGCCCCCCTCTTTGCAATGCTTTAGTTACTGTTATATTGTGCGCATTACTCAGCTAGTATTAGTTATTTAGTTTATCTCAACTTATCTAGTATACACCAAACAAAATATATTATACCCCGTTTATCCAATTTTTAGTCCAATAAACCAAACATCTTCTAATAAAAATATGTTCACGAAATTATCCCGTCATTATTTAATTTTCTTATTATAATCCCATCATTATAATTTTGGGATAACTTGTTCCCCTGCGTAACAACCCCTACTAGTACTAATTATCTAGTTAACCAAAAAAAAGAAGAAAATAATAGAGGGGTAATTTCACATAAGTACAAACTCACATATGTATTTTTCATTCGCGTAGCCATCATTTTAAGTTTTCATCCGCATAGCCAATAAAACCCTCTAACATCATATGTATGAGTATATACAACATATGCACTTAATGTACATAAATTCTCCATGCATATTTACACTAGAAAAAAACTTTTCAGCCATCATTAAATCTTTATTTCAACACAAAATATATCATATATAAAAAAATGTGTCAAACTTTCATGAAGACCTCTTATACAATAATAATGTATATACACCGTTATACACTAAAAAAATATAATTATACATTATTATATACAAATCTACGCACTTATACCTATTTATACATAATTATACAATATATGTATAGGTGTGTATAAACACCAATTATTTCCATCACAACACCTTTGTTTTAACAACAATATTATAAATAAATAAATAAAAAAGAAGAAAAAAGAAGAAGAAAAAGAATCAATTAGCTCAAGATAGGTCTAGATGAATCTCAATTTCTTAAATTTTATCTCAGCCGATCAATAATACTATTATTAGTTAATACCCATATGGATTGAAGCACCAATTCACAATGAAAACTTCCAAATCTGAAAACTTTAGCTTCGTCAGTGGAGGAATTATAATTTTTGGGACTTATATTGCGATACCAAATGCTCACAGTGAGAGACTCGAGATTTATCAATCAAAATTACTTAAATCATTAATGGATCAAATATTTTCTTCCTCAATCATTTCAAACGAACAACTAACTTCATATTCTTCATATTACTCTAAACTTTCATTTTTATGCACGAGGAAAGTTTGAAAGAATTAAAAAAGATTAAGGAAAACTAGATCTCAAAATTAAAGATGAGAAAAGATAGAATGAAAGAAAGATTATAGAAGATGACCATGGGAGATAGATCCAAAAAATATATAGGATAGAAGATGATGGTCCGTAGAGAATGAATAGGCATATGGAGAGCGAGTATTTTGGGCGTATAGGGAAAAAGAGAGCTAGTTTAGTGATTGAAATCTTTCTTTCAAATTTCATACAAACTGGGTAATGGGGTAAACTCTAAAAATATGGGCTCCCTACTTTTCAATTTTATAGCCCATATTTTAGTTTACAATCAATTAGCCAAAAGATAATAGACTAAGATTCAACATCCAACTCCAATATATTCTCAAAATTAATATTTAATTTTTAAAAAAGATTCCTCAAGCTTTTAAATTTATTTTCGAATCAGTAACTAACTGTGACTCAAATATTAATTCAACAAATCAATTCATTTGTGTGGTGAAAATTAAATTTTTAACAAGCTTAAATATGTGGGTTTGAATTCCGAATTTAATTTTGTAAGAAATTTGGAGTGGGTGTCATTTAGGCTTGTTATAAATAGTATAAGGAGGTTGTATATCAAATTTGAAGTTATTTAATGGAGATTTTGACTGGTTTTGAACAAGAATTCCAACTGAAAATCATGGAAGAAATTCATCTACAGACGCTTGTATAAAGATGTATAATAGTGTATAAGGTGTGTTTCTACACTCATATACACTATTAAACAAGATTATACATAATTATACAAAAAACTAACTTCGTCTTCTTCTTTGCGTCTTTTCTGAAATTTAACTCAAATCTTGCTCAAATGTACTCCAAATCACTTCAAATTTAAATTTTGAACTCCTTTCGATATTTTAATTAATTGGAACAACATGCAATCGAAACAACTAATAAATTCAAAAGGACCATTTTCAATAGCAAAGCTTTGAATGGTCTCTAATGGTGGACTTCTACTCTTCAATTTTCTTACATTGCAAGGAGGTGACACAAGAGGAGAAGTAGAAAATATACGGTTCCTTGAAACATATGTACATGATGTTGAAAGCAATGGTTGTGTGAGCATAGATTTAACTCCATAACTTTTAGAAGCAATAGTTGTAAAAACACAAATTTTTAATTTGCTAGTATTTTCAAAAGCACGATATTTCTAACTAAAATCAATAAAAATAGGAGGAAGGGAGTAATAACAATTGACACTCTAATTTTAAGCAATTGTAATTGAAAACATGAGCAACAAAGAAGAAGCTTTTAGAAGACCTTTTCCTGGAGAGGATATGTAACCGCTGCATAGATATGGAAAGGTCATAATGCTTAAGAATTTAAAATACCGTTTCAGTTTTCAAAATATATATTAAAGTGAGTTATGTGGGATAAAACTTAAAAATATAATCCACTTTTTGTTATGATGTAAAATCATATGTATTTTCCTGTAGTTCTTTCTTTTTTTTATATATTTACTTCATAGGTACATATTTGGAAGAGCCGGCTTGGCTCAGCGGTAAGCTTGCTTGCCGTGGTGTATCAGGTTGCGGGTTTGAATCAGCCTCTCTGCAAAGCAGGAGAAGGCTGCCTAGAGTATTTCCTTCCCCAGACACCCACAAAGTGGGTATTGAACTGGGTCGGCCCACGTACATATTGATTTCCTCATAGCATGTGGTGAATTTATAATTCACTAAATTAAAATGCACTGTGTCGAATAGCGCTGAGCGGCTCAAATGAATTGATGATCTAAAATTAAATCATAATAAGAGGCTCTAAATTAATTTTTACATATAAACTAATAGGCAAAATTAAAAGAAATTTTCTTAGAAAGTACTATAATTAGTTCCTTATGAAATCTACATTATTCATACGTAACACTTGTGGAGGTTAATTTCGAGCGTTGGAAGCATTACAATAATTATTTATTCTTCTTTACTTTTTTGTTTGTTTTTATGTTTGACTTATAATTTGTATTTGAGATATTTAAATAAAAAAATCAATATGTGCCAATATATAAAAAATAGCAAATTTTAATTTTTTTAAAAAGATACTAATAAAAATCTAAAACAATAGAACGTGATAATTTGATATAAAAACAATGACCATATACAAAATTATAAATCCAATGATGTAAGAAATATGAGAGAAGGGAAAAGAAAGAAATAAAACGAATTGAAAATTATAAGTCGAACCACCAAAGGATGTGGTGGGATTGCTCTTCCCTTAATTAGAGGTCTCGAGTTCGAGCTCTGGGTATGGAAAAATCTTTGGTAGGGAGCGCTTCCCCCGAAAGGAGCCCTACACGGCGCGAATCCTGTTATAATCGGGCTCCAACGTAGGTACCGGACATCAGATAGGAAACAAAAAAAAAGAAAAATATAAGTCGCATTTTGTAAATACGAAAATATGAGGTTTTAGAAAAAATACTATACGTAATAATCTTCATTTCCCCTTCCGACGAACGGAACTTGATTGGCGGGAAAAAAGCCCTAACTGTGCCACTTCGCCCTTCCATTTTTTTTGGTAAGCCTTTAACTAATCTAATGATAATCTTTATTATTTTGAGTTTATATAATATATATATAGGCAGTGATTATTTGCTGATTTCTTCCATTTTATTTTGGTGCATTTTGAAATTTTCGGATTCTCGGACACCACGTTTACTTGTATAGTTTTTGCTCAATTTCATCTGAAAGTTTGCCCCTTTTGTTCCTCTCAAAATCTTCCGAATTGCATGCTGTTGCTTTTTTGTGTAGTAATTACTGTTTTTGTTGTGTAAATTAGTTGTGTCGAGTTAGCGTTGTGGTTCAGATTTTATGGGTTTCAGTTTGTACGTAGAAACACAAAAGGAATGAGGATAGTTTTGGTAGCACATAGTTGTTGAGAAATGCCTTGAAAAAACCTAACAGAGGGAAGAGCAAGGAATTGGACTTTAAAGGACTGCCGATGCACTAAGCTCCGCTATGCGCGGGCTATGGGGAAAGGAATTTATGGCTTCTAAATTCTAGGATAGCGATATCAGGTGTAAGTAACTGGTTACAGGGTTTGGACAAAAGCTACTAGATTTGGCCAAGCCCTACTTCTAGTTCCGCTATGTATATATGTGAGTTGTGAGTTTTTTGTACTTATCTCGAACTAATGCTTGCTGAAGTCCTCTTTATCTGCTTGCTTGTGTTTTTAAATATAAAAAGCAATGACTTTTCCAGATAAAATGCATATTTAGCTATATTGAGAGCATAAAGTGTTTCACAAAACTAAACCAAATCTATTGAAGACATTTTGTTAGTGTTTAACTTATCAAAAACCAATCAGAAGATAAATGAATTAAATAGTTAGTTTTAGGAGAATTGGTAGCTGTCATGAATTAAGCATCAACATAAATGCTCATATTGCAAGAAGGTGGAAGCTATTTTCTGCACAAGTTCTCTCCTTTTGCATGTATAGTGATTTCAGTCTCTTTTAGTACCTTCGGTTCCTTGCATATTCAGTCTGCATGATATACCTCAAAAACACACTCGGTATGGTACGTAAGATGATACTTCCTTCATTCCATTTTATGTGGCACTATTTCTTTATTACTCCATTCCAAAAAGAACGCACCTTCCTATATTTTGGTTTCAATTTGACCATAAACTTTCTATTTTTCTCTTAACGGCATGTAGCCACAACAATCTCATGGCATGTTTAATACCACAAGTTCCAAAAGTCCTTTTGTTTTTGTCTTAAACTACATGCCCAGTCAAACTACGTCACATAAATTGGATGGAAGAGTATCTTTTCTTATTATCTCTAAGTATTATTTAGTGAAAGAATCCACCATAAATTGTACAATATCTAACTATAGAGTAAAGTACATCAGGGAAGCAGAAACTATAGTAGCCTTGAAGAGTTCCAGAATGTTAGGCTCGGGGCTGTTCCATCTCGTGTCACAGAGCGAAAACCTTCTATACATGGTTCACCTCTCTCAAAATTTTGTTCTTGTTTACAAGCAACATGGTCAACAAATCCATTCCCCAGGTTCAAGTTTCTCTAATATGACAGCTATTGATAAATTTATCAGAGAAGTTGACATACTTTGTCCACAAGGGTCGAAGTTGAGGGAATGCTATATCTAGCCAAGGTTTTGCTCGACCGTTGAAGTGGATCACACCAGCACTTTGAGCATCCGCAATGCTCGTATTATCTTGGTACCCGAGTCCTAGCATGTGCCAAAAGGAATCAATGGCATGGACATGACCATGAAATGCAATTAGACCTGGAGGTAATGTTCCTAGCTGCCACAAACTTAGGTCTGACTTCAAGTTCTGCACAACAGAAGTATATCACTAATTTTTTCAGTAAGCATTTTCGAATAACTGCAAAAGATTTACTAGTTAAAACAAAATTCAAGAATTTTGCATAATGTTTGGAATGCATTTCTTTGAAGTAAAAGTTGATGTCACTTGTAGTCATGGGCGAGCCATTGATGCCGAAAAATCACACTATGGATACTAGGTCAAATTTTTTGTGTATATATATTAGATGTTGAATCCCCTTGTATGTTTACTTCTTTGTATTTTGAACCGTTTACTGAAATTTCTGGCTCTGCCACTGCTTATAGTTACCTGTTCAAGCCAGTATTGGTATGCTTGACTTATATTTGTTTCTCTCCATGCCTCTAGATCAAAAATATTCATGCCATAAGCCCAGGCGCATTCATTCGGATCAAAGATGTTTGATATCATTGGATGAGAAAAATTCAAATAGCTTTTGAAGCGCTTTGACATCACAAATTTGTCCTCTCCCCTACATGTCTCCACTGCTCCATTCACCTTTCCATCCATGTCAATGTCCCATAGAGATGAAAGATCGGTTTGAACAACAATGTCGTCATCCAGGAAGACTACCTTATCAAGACTGGGAAACAACTGCAAAAATATTTGTACTTCTCAGTATTGAAAATTTTATTTGCATAAAGAAAAAGATGCATGTTATATGCAATTTAAGTGAGCTTAAAATTAAACTATCCTTACTTCTGGCAAATATATCCTTATGTGGTTCATTAGGGAATTGTATTTGGGACTGAGGGCTTGCAACTTTGCTGCAATGATATGAGGCTTTTCGGTTGTGTTTGCTATGATTGCTGATGATCCTCCCCTGAATTGTGATCTCGCTTTTTGGTCTTTCTCCATTGCTTCCAGAACTGGGACCTTTCCCTTTGTTAACCAATCAAAATGGTGCAACGCTTTAACCTCGATGATTGCAGGTGTCAAAGGATGTAATGAAAACCAAGCTTGCATCGGTGAGAACGTTTTGCTATCCGTGATTATGTGAAGGACAACTTTTTCAGGGCGGAAAGAGTTCTGGACGAGCGATGATGCAACAACAGAAGCAGCAAGAATATTGTCAGAGGCAAGGACAAAATGGAAATATGAATTATCAACCAGGGCAGGAACAAGTTCCGCTGATGGTAATTGGAGACGGGCATTGGCGTTGATAGAATACTCGTGCGCTAGCTTGAGATCAAGACAGTGCAGCTGTTTCGGGATGCCACTAGATGCCACATGCCGATAAAGGTACTCTTGAATTTTGGCAGTTCTTGTTGTTTGTTCAAGGAGAGTTACCTGCAATAAATAGGTACTAATTTTTGAAGACATAATTCAGTAAAAGTGTACTCTCTCTAATAAGTTAATCTTTTAGATGAGACAGTAATGATTCTACATGGTATCAGCTTAAGCAGAGGTCCTGAGTTCGAGTCTCATTGTCATCCATTATAAAAAAAAAATCACATCCTAGGTGCATAAAAAAGAATAAGGCTCACACGAGAGGAGGTGTGTTGAAGACATAAATAAGTAAATAACAATATGCTCTCTCTTACAGCTTAAACTTTTAGATGAAGTGGTCACATAATTCAACACTAATCAGGCCTTGACTAGCAGCTAGGCAGATTAGGAGTAACTGTTTGCTTCTTCTGGATTGCATACGAGATCTGTTTTTTGCCTTGACTGGTTAATGTGATTACAGATTGTGGCATCTTAGAATTACTTTATATCTATGTATAATGGAGAAAGCATGATAAGTGCACAATACCATAGCTTTAAGCTTGACAGCAAAGGTTTCTGCATCTGGCTTTGTGTCCTTCATTTCTGCCATAAACTCTTCTAATGTTTGAGGAGTTTCGGGACCTGCTTCCATTTCAATCTGGTCTGAAGGTTCCTCCAATACTTGGTACATCACCTCTGGAACCTAACAGAAGTCAGGGGAATAGAGATTTAGCATGTGATTTTAGAAGTTAGCTATAAAAGCACAATGAAAGGAGATTTCAGAGTTATTAGGTAGGTGCAGGGGACAGTATTATGCACAAAAGGAATAAAAAATACACAGCTCAGAAGCATACAGTTGATTCGAGCTGTCTTCCCAAAATCCTTGGTCCAATTTTTCTACCCAAGCAACCTGCAGTAACATGAAATTTGCAGTTTCTTCAGTATGCTGAGAGATCCTCATTAATGCTTCTATCTTTCTCACACACATACACACGCACACAATTCACCAAACCAAGAAGCATGTATAAGAAGATGTACCTAGCGTTGAACATTTTCGTTCACCATCGATGGTGTCTACAGCTGTTAAAACGAAGACAAACCGGAAAAGAAATGTAAAAAGCAGTAGTGAATAAAAGACCATGAGATACGATAATCGTCTTGAACCAACTTTTACTTTGATGAACTCCTTGAAACCTTTAGCTGGTAGGACAGTAACATGCCTTAGACTTGGTGATATGAGAAGCTGCATTGTTTGTTTTATTCAATAACAAAGAAAAATAAGAACCAATATTGGTACTCTTTCTCTAAATAGAGTACAATGGGTGTTTCTTGGTCAAGTTATTTCAATTTGGAAACCACTCATATGATAAGTTTTTGATTAGTTGAATTGTAAAAGACACCTTGTACAAGAGATGTTGTAAAAGGAAGGATTTTGCAAAAAGTTGTTGAAGGGAGTTTGATGTTCAAAGTTGCTGTCACTCACCTAACCTTGCTTAGCATGAAGGTTAGACATGCAAGTTTTCCAGGTTTTAACATATTTATATCAATATTTGACAGAGAGGAAGACTGTGGATTGTGGTGGTTGTTTCATTTCAGAGTTTTAACTAGTACTATACATACACTTATAGTGTAAAATAATTTTTACTTCAGGTCGCCTAATGATAATTACAAGTAATCGCCCATGAAAGGTAGGATTAATAACTTTGGAAAATAAGGTTGGTTATTTGCTAAAATAGATAAAATACATTTAGGGATCGTTCAGCGGACGGTTTGGATAAGGAAGAACATTAGACAATAGCAGATTAATTACCACAAAAGGATACGGTGCATAGACTGCTCTTCCCTTAATCAGAGGTTTCGGGTTCGAGCTTTGGGTATGAAAAAATCTTTGGTAGGAGACGCTCCCCCGAATGGGGTCTTATGTGGCCCGAATTCGGATATAGTCGGGCTCCAATACAGATATCAAACACCGGGTGGAAAACAAAAAAAAAACAGATAAGTTAGTAGGAAATAAATAGGGATAAGGAGCAAGAAGTCAAGTAACTGTCCATCATTCTGTTGTTTGAATTGCAATTAAACTCTGCCTGATATTTTACTAAAAGGGTTATAGGGATATAATAATCTCCCGATAAATAATGAGTTTATTTTATCCCGTGTTTGGATGAATTTTATATTAAATTATAAACATCATAATTGTTTATACATCAACTGTAATACTTTTTTCATGCCCCACTCTATGTATTATTACAATCCCGGGAACATTAAACCTGGGTTGAAACAACAAAATGACATATTTGCCTTTCTCCAAAGCTCTTCTTCCGAAGTCTCTTAAGAAAGACAAGGTCGAAATTAAAAGTAAATATTTATTCAAGTTTATCTAGTATAAAATCAAATACATATTTTATACTATACTATGTATAATTGCTTTTTAAGTTCAATAAATCAAACATTTACCAATATATTTATAATTCCCATATAACACTTGATAGTGTAAAATTTTGAGTACGATAAGTATATATAAGTTAAACGGAAAGGTCTAAAAATGTCACTCAATTTTCAGAAATAGTTTATCCATGCCATTCGTTAAAAAATTGCTATTTTTATGCCAATGCCGTTACAGAAATGACTCATCTGTGCCATTATTAAATTATCGGTACAATTTTTTTATTTTTTATTTTTTTAACACTAACATTTTCACGTATGATGTCTTCATTGGTCCGAATTAACTCATGCCCCACTTAATTTTAACCTCGGTTAGGTCGATTAACGGAAACTTTTCTCGGTTAAGTTTTTACCCAAATAATCAATTCAACCCAAAACCATACCTAACCCTTCTAAATCCCCCCTCTCTTGTCATCTTCCCCAAATAAAAAATTGCCCCTTCGTGTCTTGGCCCTTTCCACCATTTTTCTCAAGGAAGCTGCTGCTTATGGTCTTTGCCTTGCTGAAATTGGTGAGATGATGAGCAGAGAATTCCGTAGTGAGGAGCAGGAATCAAGTGAGCTTGAAGTTGTTTGCTTGGAGGCAAGAAGTCTGATTTTTTGAGAGGGAGATTCTTTCTTCAAGTCTGAAGTGGAGGAGGAGTTTCAATTTGACATAGACTGTGAAGATGCTGGATATGATTGTAGTCCCAAATTGATTTCTCAGGACTTCATTAACCGAAACCCATTTTATTTTCCAATTTGAGGAAATGGTTGTTTCCCGCTCTCTAAACTAGATGAAGGAATTTAATGGATTACAATTTCAGAAAGATAATGGAGAAATTGAATTTAATGGAGGTTTTAGGGTTGCTGATTGGGGAAGACGACTGGAGAGTGAAGGGGATTAGGTTTGGTTTTAACCGGGTTGGGTTTGGGTAGATGGACCTAACCAAGGTTAGAATTAAGTAGGGCATGGGTTAATTCGGACCAATAATGATAGGACACGTGGAAATTTAAGTCTTTTAAATATTTTTTTAAAAATCGAGCCGTTAGTCAAATAATGGCATAGATGTGCCATTTCTGTAACGGCAGTGGCATTGAAAATAATAATTTTTTTAATGAATAGCATGGATAGACCATTTTTAAAAGTTGAATGGCATTTATAGGCCTTTTCCGTAAGTTAAATCTTTTCGAGAAAGTCAAGGTAGAATGGAAAAGGTTGCAGCTGATTTGTGGAATTGGCTTGGCTTTGTTTAGAAGATGGAACTTTGTGAATAAAGTTTTAAAAAAACAAGTGTACATGTTAGAGGAAAAGAGAAGACAGTTTGGTGCTGTTTCACTTTGCCTTCACATGAAGTTATGAGTATAGTAAGATTGAAAAAAACACGAGGGATTTGAACAGAGTTTCTAAATGGACAATGACATACTGTCTTCCTCCTTTCTTGGACTGTCTTAATACGAGGGTGACAGCAAGTCATGGTGTGGTTGGGCTTTGAGTTGTTGGCTATTGGAAGAAAAAATAGCTTTGGACAATATAAACTAATTTAATTAGTGTTTAAGTTATGTATACTGACTAGGGGCGGGTATAGTTTGGACAAACCTGAAATCTAAATTGATTTTTTAATTGGATTTTCGGATTGCAGATTGGGTTTCGAAATTAATTTTATGTTTTTTTTTGGGATATTGGATTTGATACTATGAATTTTTGGGTATATCCGAAATTTTTATACCTTATATTTAGTCATTAGTTCATTACCGATATGCTAATACTAATAAGTCCAATATCCTGCTAATTAGACATTAGCTCATGTAGGCAATATTAATTACTAAGTCATTGTCAAAATACTTTCTATTTGACATGCTTTTACTATGGTTAATCCTTGTGAGTTTATTAATATTTCTATTGCGTTTCCTTGAAAATGATTTCATTACTAGCATGAATACGTTATTTGGATGATCACGATGAGAATGAGGGACTATTAAGGCAATATAATATGAAGCTTGATTTAAATCTTCATTTTGTAAGAAGAAGAAGTTCAACTTATAGGCTCAAAATCAAAAATTTGAAATATTCAAGCGAAATCAAACTTAAAACATCTGATCCAATTTGAGCTTATTTGGATTATAATCCAAGCTGAAATTTTCATATCTAATCTTAATTTCCTGATTGTCCACCCCTACTCGCCGGGTATTTTTTTTCCACAATATGCAATTAACTTATTATAGGCTTATGGCAGTTAACCTATTATATACGGTTGGGACAAGATCACTTTTTGCCCGCAGCCGAATCTATTTACATACAGTAGTTGATTAGATATGTGCATGTGTATTTGTGTCTCTCTATCTCTCTCTCTCTCTCTCTCTATATATATATATATATATATATATATATATATATATATATATATATATATATATATATATATATATATATATATATTAAATTTCAGCTATTATTTGAGAATAGTTATACAATATCATTCCCTATAGAGTTGTTCATATGGGCTAGGCATGCCCATGCACGCCTTGAAATGAGTAAACTTCATTTGTAGCCCTTAGGACAAAACTAAAGACAACCGGTAGCCACAAAATAAACCTTACAATTAATAGCCCAAAATTAATTATAAGGGCTAGCCCAAAACCACTGCTACTCTTTCCCTTCAAATTTCAAACGTTTTTAACTCCATAGCCCTTGTAATTAATCTCCTCCACCAATACTTTCCACTGTTCGCTGTCGCTTGGTAACTTTGCAGCATCGTCTAAGAATCCTTTTAGGTGTTGAACTTCTTTCAGCATATTCTCTAACTCTCCCTTTGCACCTCCGATCAGCTTTACATTATCAGCTAATAGCTGCAATAGGTTCTCCACCAGAAAATTTAGTTTTTATTTTTGTTTTTTCTGGGATTGCTAGTAATAATATTACAATCTTTTTTGTTATTAAGAGCAGCATGATATAAACATAATTTTGATTTTGCCATACAAATTTCAAAATAACAAAATAATTTTTGTTATTGTTGATTCTTAACTAGCTAAATCAAAGCATTGGTCATCTTCAAAGTAATATATCCTTATTGGTATTTGTCACTATACAAAAATATATAAAACAAATTGTCAGTGTATAATTTATATACAATAGACTGTCACTATACAAAAAACATACAAATTAGACTGTCGCTATACAAAATATATATCAAAATCTTTTCTTTTTAAAATTAAAAATAAAAACATAGAAGAGGTACCCCACCTAAAGGATAATATTATGCGCACCTCCATACTTTAATTGTAGTACTATATAATAATGGGACTTGACTAGTTTTTTGGAGGAGTTTAGGCGCTTTTTATAATGTTGAAATTAAGAAAATATCCTTTTTAGATCTTTTACATGTAAAAAATAAATCTCTCATGTGTAAAAATAAATTTCTCGTGTTTGAAAAAAGAGATAGGGTCACTATACAAACATATACAAAATTAAATTGTCATTATGCAATAAATAAACTAAATAGAATTTCATTATATAAAGTATATACTAAATAGAATGTCACTATAAATTTATATACAATAGACTGTAACTATACAAAATATATACAAAATAAACTGTCATTATACAAAATATATACTAAAATATACAAAATAGATTGTCACTATACAAAAATTATACAAAATATACTGTATTATAAAAAAATATACAAAATAGATGTAACTATACAAAATATATTTAGGGTACACAAATATATACACTTTAGATACACAAGCACACTCGAGATAGGCTCAATATACATCAATGATACACTGTTGAATTTAGGATACAATATTTATACATTGAAAAAAAAAATAGTTTTCTATCGCGTCAAGTAGGGGTCGAACCTGCAACCTTCAGCATAGAAGATAAGTGCTCTATCCACTAAGCTACAGGAACTTATATGACTCTTTTCTTTCGGCTACTATGTGAAATACTTTTCGGCCAAAGGGCCATTTTTTGTAAGTAGGACAAAACTTGGGCTATTAAAATTTTAAAGGGCTATAGAGGGTAGTTTTCTCCCTTGAAATTGTATGAACTAGGGTGAGTCCACCACATGGCTGGCATGTGGGTTGGCTCGGGCCCACAAGCCCATATGAATAGTTAGTCTAAACGGGCCTAATCATTTAAACCCAGGACCAGGTGGGGTTGACTGCTAAGTGGGCCTGAAAAAGCCCGTGAGACTGGGATCGGCTGCTAAGTGAGTCGGTTTAACCGGTCCTAAACATGCTCAAACATGCCTAAGGATTATTTAAAAAAACATTATTCCAAATTTTTTTAGCCGTTATAAAAGTTTAAAAAATGGTTGTTGGCTTGCAAAAATAGTCGTTTACTATTTCTAAAATAGCCATTTAACCCCCTCCCCCCCCCCCAACTTTGTTTTAATCCCACGTTTTTTATAATTACACTTTTTTTTTCTATATCCTTTCTTTTTTCTCACAAAATCATCAATCTCTCAACCCCTCTCTCTCTCTAATTTTCTTCTATAATTGCTTACTTTATTGTTGCAATTTGTGAAAAATGTGAAGTTGGTGAATTGAAGTAGTCAAGTCTTCAACGGTATATAACTTTCAACAAGTTGTTCGTCAATTCGGTAAACTTGTTCCAACTCTTAAGTTTTAATATTATAATTTTGTTTTGTTTTATTTACTTTTGTATTGTTTGATAAATTAAGATAGATTTTTTGCTAAAAATAATATTTAGTAAAAATAAGAAAAAATTTAAGAGTGGTTAATCTAGTGGCCAATCTATTCCTCCGATTTTCCGGGCTTCCCTACCCAAATCCCATACCCGCCCTCCACCTAAGAATAGGTGATAATACTTTATTACAATTTACCGAGAGTCAATATTTGCATAATGGTAGAGGTGGTGAACACTTAGACCATGAATATATGAATGCTCTTTATGATAATCCAATTATTGACGAAGATAATAAGCAGGAAATAGATTTGGATGAAACGCAATCGGATGATGATACACCCACTAGTCTTATTGCTGAAGTTAACCCAACTAATCCAAATGATGCCATGTCTGACCCCCCCTGTTACTACCCTTACTTTTTCTAGATAACTTTTTAAACGGGCCGAAACATCTCTTGTTTGGCCATTTTTTGTTCAAATAAGAGCAAAAATAAAGCTAAGTAGAAAACTTATGGCAAAGAGTTAGCTTTTAACTATGTTGATGAGCGGGAGGGGGGGGGGGGTGGGTTGAGGAGACGCATAAAAGTTAGCTTTTATCCTACTATTTCCAATTGTTTATTTTATATTGCAAAATGCAAATTTGTTTGCTTATTTTTTCGGAGGGTGAAAAATTTATGAACAAGCTATTGATTATATGAGAAAGAAATTTTAAAAATATTTTTTCCTATTCCCCCTATTTATGGTGTTACTGCCTCGTTAAATCCTACTATGAAATTAGAGGGTCCTCAATATTTGTATCAATATGTTTATAATGGTTTAGCACTTGAATGTGATGAGTTGTCTACACTTCTGAAGCACAAGCATAAATGCTCAAACTATTTATAGTGCTTATCAAACTGCAATATATAATGTTAAACCAAATGTTCCAGCTCATTTTTTTTTCTTGTTCTCAATCATCTAAAAGAACTGCGGGAGTAAGAGCACTTACTGCTTGGGCCTAGTCAAGGAGTTCTCAAGGTTCTAGTACTAGTGATTGTCACAACTAAATGAGCTTGAAGTTTATTTGTCACAGAGAATTGAAGAAGTGAATTCCGACGACTCCTTTAATATTTTAGAATGGTGGAGGACAAAGAAAAATACTTTCCGATTCTTTCAAGGATGGCTTGGGACATTTTAACCATTCAAACTTCAACAGTGGCATCAGAGAGCGCTTTCAGTCAAGCAAGACTTCAACTCAATGATTATAAAGCGTCTATGAGGGCTTGGAAAGATCAGTACTTTTCAGAGATTGGATCCGTTCGGAACGAAGAAATTTTGGACTTGTTGAATCACAACCAGAGGTAGACGAAGCTTACGAAGAAATGATAGATGAACTTGCGAAGGATGCAACTTCACCGAGAAGAGGTGATGACCAAGCTTTTTTTCCGCCACCACAACGAAAATTCCTTCGAACCTTGAAGGATTTATGAAATTTGTAAGAGATACCATATAAATCTAATATGTAATTTGTATTTTGACACATCTTGATTAGTTTCTTTTTCTTCTCAATGGTGGTATTAGCACTTTATTGTCCCCATTTCACGGGGAAGGGGGGAGGAAGAAGACTAAGAAAAATATTATTAATGTATAATAAATTTATAATGCATTGTTTTGAATATCCCTTTACAATATTTTTGAGTTTAAATTTGAATTCACAATTCTATAATAGTTTTTACAAGAATTGCCTTAGATAACAATTTTTTTTTAATTGAAGTTAACTGTTGGGCCCACTTAGGTCCACATACACTCACTTAGCCTGGGAGCATTAGTTTGTGGTTTCGGTTCCGGTCGATTCCTAACAAAAGCCCATAAAGCCCAAGATCATTTAAGATCGACCCACAAAACCTAGACCCATTCAGTACCAGTCCACGAGGCCCGTTTAGGTCCGGGCCTGGCCCACATTACACCCTTAGTCCACCATTTTGATGGATCATTAAAATGGTCAGCCCGCCTTGAGTGGGCCGCAGGCTAGGCCAAGTCAGGCCATCTTTTTAAAAATATTTTACATAATATTTTTAAATCTAAATTCTAACCTGAAATGGAAAAATATAAATATTTACATGACATATTACATAGTGTTGCTAACCATGATCAAGTCTCGGAGGTACGATTATAGATGAAGACTGCCTAACCCGTGTGTATTTCCATCAGATTGATATAACCCTAGGCACAGAATTTAAGGATATTCCATTTTGTCGTGCAGGTTGTGACTCATCATTTGGTACGAGTAAGGGTTTTTGCCTAGCATCTAAAACCGTTATTAAAGTTTTAACAATTTGAAAAGAAAAAATTTAATCATAAAAATACCATCCATTGTTTCTAACTCGTAGGTCGCCTTCCCTGCAATGTTACTAGACTTAGCTTTCCAGAGTCAGCATCCTTTATGGATTGGAACACTTTTTGAACACAAAGTCCCCAGTTTTGAAGGACCTGGAATAAGCTCTGCTATTGCAGTATCATTTAATTTCTTTCTTTCGAGTTTTCCTGGCTGTAACAGTCCCTAGTATTTGATTAACGACAAGTTGAGAGTCGCTCTTGATCACAATCTGGTTTATGCTAAGTTTCCGTACCAATTTTAAACCTGCAATTACAGCCTCATACTCTACTTCATTGTTAGTCATAAAATGATATTTTATGATGCGTCTAATAGTTCTAGAAGAGGTATGTGAAACATCTCTAGGCCTGCGCCTTTTATATTAGATGTCAAATGAGATTTTTGTTTATGGGTTTGGACCATTTATAACTTTTCGACCCTTCTTCTAAATGTGTTCTTTGACTGAAACCAGCTATGGAACCAATTAACTCTTGAGATTTTATGACAACTTTAGGTTGATAACTAGTTTTATATTTGCTTAAATCTATAACCCATTTTTGATAACTCATGTTTATGCAAAATGCTTCGTAGTGAAAAAACAGTAATCACAACAAGGGAATGTGATTGGAAATAAAGTCTCAATTTTCTAAATGCCATGATTAAAACTAAAGCTAATTTTTCTTGTTGCGGGTATTATATCGCAACATTTAACAAAATATTTACTTATGTAATAGATAAGAGATTGTTTACCTTAATCTTTTCGAATTTAGACAGCGCTTACCGCAACTTCTGATAATAATAAATGGACAGCTTTTCACCCACCTTTGGTCCTTCCGGGTTGACCTAATTTTGAATAGCTTTTGGAATTTCTTCTTACTTTACATAGTTTTTGAAAGCTTTTTGCTTTCCTTTTGTTTTATGATCGTGCAAGATGGATCTTTATTTGTGAATTACCATATCCGATGGTATCCCTGTTACATCAACATAGGGCCAAGCAAAACAATCTGCGTTAGTTTTTAAGAATTCAATTAACTTACCTCTCGTATCTCAGCTTAAGCCGGCTCCCACGCAAATTCTTCGTTCAGGCCATTGTCCACATAGTATCACAGGCTCGAACTCCTCATTTGATGTTTTGATCCTTTCATCTTCTTCGGGTTTTTGGATTATATCAGATTTAGAGTTCAAACCTGGCTTTCCTTGATTATTTGGGTGTTGGTCTGAGTTTCCTTCGATGTTATATACATCACTTGTACCTGCTACAACATTAATACTCCTAGCTTTATGTTGTTCCCCATGAATTTGACAGATTCACCATGGTGACGGGAATTTCATGACTTGATGAAGGATTGACAGGACATCACCCATATCATAAATCCACGGTCTCCTCATGATTATATTATATGCCATTTCCATATCTATCCATATCTACTACCTGAAATTTGGTATCTTTCACAACCCCCTCTATAAAAGTTGTTAGAGTTACCTCCTATTTAGTTACTACAATGGAATTATCGAATCCTGATAAAGTATGCGCCTTTGGAATCATCTTATCCTCCATTTGCATTTCTCGCAACACCCTTAATTGGATGATATTTGCTGAACTTCCTGGATCAATCAAAACTCTTTTTATTTTAATATCATGTACGAGTAAAGATATTACCAGTGCATCGTTATGGGGGGTGATCACTCCTTCCATGTCTGCATCATCATAAGTGATAACTTCATCCTTTAATGTTTGGCGCACACATTTCCCGTGCATGATTGTGAGTTTGAAAACTTTGTTTGAAGCTAGATATGTCACCCCATAAATACCTTCTCCCCCGCTTATAACATTCACGGTGCTCTTAGGTGACGAGGGGTTTGGTGGCTCTTGTCTATTTTTCATGTAAGCTTGCTTTCCTTTCTCATTAAATAACTCAATGAGATAACCTTGTTTCAATAGATAGTCCACTTCACACTGTAAGAATCTGCATTCTGAAGTCTTATGCCCGTGATCATTATGAAATTCACACCAATGATCTGGATTGCGCTTGTTTGGATTTGACCGCATCTCCTTCGGCCATTGTACCTTATCTCCCATGCTTCGCAAAACAGCTACAAGCTCGGAGGTAGTAACATTGAAATTATACCCATCGAATCTTGCCTTCATACTACCATCATCATCATATGGCTCTTGTCTGTTTCTATCATTCCTAGACCTTGAAGAAGAGCCATATTCCTATTTCTTGATTTTTGATCATATCGTTGATTTTACTGTTTCGTTCTTGAATCTTTTCCTGTAGGGCCCAAATATGGATCGTATCTATTTTTACGTGATCTTTTTTCAGTTTCGGACCTTCTAGATCTGCTCCTTTCATCATGGGAGTGTTGAGGTACGGTATCCTCTTCAATTCCGAGTTTTGTGCTATACCTGTTATAAACATCGTTCCACATAGTTGCAGGAAATTCACGAAGGCTTTCTTTAAGCTTTCTCGTGGCTTCCAAACTTCTATCGTTCAAATTGCTTGTAAAAGCTATTACAGCCCAATTATCTGGTACACGGGGTAGAGTTATTCGTTCTCGTTGAAACCTATCAACAAAATCTCTGAGTAACTCCGTGTCTGACTGTTTAATTTTGAAAATGTCCTCTATTCTCTTTTCAACCTTTTGCGCTCCCGAGTGTGCTTTTATAAAAGAATCTGCAAGCTCAGCAAAAGAGTTATAGAATTTTCGGGCAAAAGAGAATACCGGGTTAGTGCACCCTTAGTGAGTATTTCTCCAAATATTTTGACCAATACAGACTTAATCTCCTGTTTAGTCAAATCATTTCCTTTGACTCCAGTAGTAAAAGTTGTCATATGATCTCGTGGGTCGGTTGTGCCATCATATTTTGAAATGTCGGGCATTTTAAACTTTTTAGGGATGGGAAGAGGAGCAGCACTTGGTTTCCATGGTTACTGTGAATACTTATCCGCATCTATTACTTTGATTTTTGGGGGAACGCCTGGCATTTGTTCGATCCGCTCGCTTTGCTCTATGAGTTGTGCCTGCAAAGTTAGTACCAAATTTTGTAAATAAGAATTATTTGCATTACCTGGATCCATCTCTCGTGGTTCAATAGGGGTCCCTTCGTTTGTGTTATCAAGGCCAGAACGAGGATTCTCGAATGTATTGTTATTAGGAGAAGGAGTAGGTGGAGCAACGCGTAACCGGTTAACTAACGCTTGAAGAGCTTGGCTACACCGTGCATCAATTACTCTTTGTATAGCTTCCTCTGGTCCCTCGAAACGTTCTGACTGCTCTTGTTCGTCAGCATGTGATACAGGTACATGAGTACCCTCACGAGACTGGCGTGGAGAGGCTTGAGGGGAAGGAACTATGTTAACATTGTGCAAGTCCCCTTGAGCATGAGGGATCTAGTTTTCAACAGCGTTGTTGTTGTTGTTGTTGATGTTCGACATGATGTTAACAATAAGTTAAGTGTGCAAGCTTGGAAAGATTAGATTATCAGATTCCCGGTAACGGAACCAATTTGTTTAACCAAAATATGTAATTTCGATTAAAACTAGAAAATAAGAGAAAAAATCGGGTTGCTGATAATCAAGAGACCGAAAAATACAATAAGCTTGCTTTGAATAAGAATAAGCAATAAAGAAATTTGTATTTCAATATGATATCAATGATTTTTCGTGTCCTTACAAATGATAAGACTTCTCCCTTTTGTAGCTGGTCCTAGGTAGAAGAATGAAACCTAAGTTTTAATGATACAATTATGAGTAATAAATGGCATTGAATAAGCTGTTACACAATCATTCCTATTAAATATCAATTTTTTAACGTATCGGATATTTAATACTGAATTTGGACTCATTTTCATCTTCAGATCCATGTGTTTAGCGCCTTTTGTTCCGTTGACTTTAATTGACTTGAATTGGCACGAGACTCATGTGTAAATATGCTCTTCGTGCCTGTTTTACTTTCCTTTCCCAGTATCTTTTATCACCAAATTTTTATCCTTTGAATCTTCAAGAATCCCAAACCTAAATGCTTCCTTTAGGTACGAGATACGTATCTAAATTGCACCTCGTGTCCATTCTAAGTTCTTCTTCTCAATTAAATATTATTTATTGACCTTTTGTCCAATTCACATGTCATGCCATGTCACCTTTAATATAAATTCAGTTTTTTTTTTCTAATACAGGGACAAAGTCCATTATGGGAATTTTCAGAAGTGTCATAGATCCACAATTCAGTACTTATTTAACAAATATTCTCAATAAGTTTATCCATATATACTTAATATAGTTTTGGAGTATTTCTTTTCCTTTTCATTTTTACAAATATTATAGTCCTTGCATTAATACAGATAGAGAGAGAACATAATGGAAACTAAAGAGAAATGAAACAAAGAAAAAAGAAGAAAAACTTTACACGATATACAGAGTTCAAATTTTTAAAACAAAAGAGAGCAGGAGGGTATAATTTGGGCTAGTACCAATATCACATCAAGAAAGGAGTGGGAGCAAATGCTGGACCCATTGCATAAAAGCTAGCTATCCTGTAAATCGGGAAAAAAACAACAAGAAAATAAGACAATTAAGGCATAAATCAATGAAAGCAGGAGACGCAAAAAAAAAGAAAAAAAAGAAAAAAAAAAAACATGCACACAAATAAAAAAAATGACAAGAGAGGATTGCTCAAGTGGTAAATACCCTCCTCCTTCAATCTTGAGATTGCGGGTTCGGAAAGTAACAAAAGAGGGTTGCTCAAGTCGTTAATACCCTCCACCTTCAATTATGAGAATGCGAGCTTGAGTCACCAAAGGAGTAAAGTCAAAAAGTAAGGAGCTCTGGGGCGAGGGTAAAAAATCACGAAGAAGGATGCAGAAATGTGTATCGTCGACGTTGTAATTCGGGAACCGAAATTCATTGGTGTAATTAATTCATTCATACCGAATGAACCCACTAAGGAATAATGTACTCTTTATTTTGATACTTCCTGTGTTTTAATCGATAATGAACACAGTTTGATGTGATAGGAAATTTAAAAGGAAACTGTTGAAGTATTTAAACATTTAAATTGACATGAACTTTTAAGCATTTGAATAAACATTTTTATTAAAAATTTATACTAACTCTGTAATAATTTTACGTAGCTTTTACATATATAAAATTTCTTTAGGAAAATTTGATAATAGTGTCTAATTTCACAATACTTTGTAGTTTAAGCGCTAAGACGAAGAGAGTAATTTTTATGACCAAGCGAACATGTATATCCGCATAAACAGTAATTAATAAAAACATTAAAAGAAAAAACATGCATAAAAGGAAAAAAAAAAAAATTCTGAATCCGAATTTTCAAAGAGGAAGCAAGGTTTAGCCAAACGGAAGCGAATTAGTTCCAAAAAAAAAAGCGGGATCTTATTATGTGTAATATTTAGTTGAATTCACATAGCCAAATAGAGGTGGATCCATTTTAAGCAATGGTTTTTAGTATTGAATTTATTGTATTTTTAAATTTATAGGTGTATATATCTACATATTTGTTGCAATATTTGTGGACTTCTATAAAATTCTTTTCTTCGTATTAAAAACACTGAAATAAGATAAACTTGATGTCGTAATGCTACATTCGTCGATATTTTTTATCTATTGTGCACATGGTGGCAGATGCACAATATTGACTACGAGCACCATGGATGGCTCGACTATAAGGCCAGTAACGCAATCATTTGGACCCCAAACTTTTTGGAGGCCCCGTTTTTCCCTTCTATTAAACAAATGTGTGTACATTTAAATTTAAAAAGAAATTTTGGAGGTAATGAACAATAAGTTTAATGTGATAATTAGAGAATGGTTTCCTACCGTACCCATGATTTTGCCTCATTATATCTTAACAACTAATATATTTACCTTATTCATTCTCCCATTTACTATTCTCAATATGGGAAAGCCTCTCAATCGGCAATGTTCCGTGGCTTACAAGTTGTCTTCTTCAACATGTCAAACATTACAACAAGCAATCATTATATTATATTGCAGCAATGCAACACTTTTCGATATCATTATATCAACTTATCTTGCCCTACAGTTTCTAACCCTTTGAATAATGCTATTATCTATTGTTTCTTGTACTTTGATTATTTTATTTATCTATGATAACTATTGCTCTTTTATAGACATCTTTATCATCATTTATTCGCCTTCGTTACTTATATATTCATACTGTATTGAATTGATTGTCCTTATTTGATCTCTTTTTTCCTATTTTTTCTCTTGAGTCGAGAGTCTTTCAGAAACAACCTCGCTGTTTCCCAAAGTAGAGGTAACGTATGTGTACACCCTACCTCCCCAGACCCGATTTTATGGGTTTTCACAGGATATATTGTTGTTGTATATCAACTTATTAAATTCTTGATCCAGTCTTATTATTCCACATTTTTGTACTTTTTCATTTAAATTTTGTTGTTGATATTCTTACTAAGGACCTCTATGTGAAATTTGACTTTAAGCCCCCAATCTTGTTGAGATGGCCCTTACGGGTACATTACCCAGATCTTGTATATACATAATAAAATATTTCTAAAATATCTATAAATATTTTACAGTGAAGCAAATTATTATTTTAGGAACCTATAAACTTTAAATCATTAATGTGCTTCTAGGAATGGAGCTAGGCTTTTCTTTACTAGTTCGACCGAACCCAATAATTTTTGCTTAAACTTTGTATTTGTATTAAGAAATTTATTAAATATGTATAAATTTTAGGACTGAGCTATGAATTCTTCGACAAATTCAGAATCCATAAACTTTACATCATGACTATACACTTTGTGCCTCTATATGCCCACTTTAGTTTCATATTGTAAGATCAAAAGCTTTTTCTACATTACTAAACTCAATGCATAAAATGAAACGAGGGAGTACCTGACTTTTTCGCGATGATGATGACGAGAAGCAGTTGCGTTCTTCTTCAGATTCCTGTTGGAATTAACAGCCATTCTTGGAGGCAAAGGATCATGATCTTCTGATATAGACGAAAGAGACGGTTTCCAATCAGGAAATGAACCAGCAGATCTCGCTCTCACTCTTCTCCCTCTCTTCCTCCTTTTATACGTAACAATATTATTATTATTATAAGACAATGCTTCAGCAGCTGCAGGCACAAGAGGTCCCATTTCCTCTGCTTCAACCTGTCGCCCACGAGATGAATTACAGCCACAACACGCCACCAATTCAACAAAAAACTTCATATTTACCGGGTATGTAACGTATATATAGTCGCGTGTAGAAAAATAAAAATTGCACGAAAGGTGTTTGATAAAATATCTATGATAGAAGTGGTTTGATCTCTCTCTATCTATACATATAAACTATCGCGTTAAGAAAAATAAAGATTGTACGAAAGGTGTTTGATAAAATGTGTGATAGAGGCGGTTTATTTTTCTCTAGATATAAAACTCTAAATGCTAGGATAGGAGAGAGTCGGCGTTTAGAAAAATAAAGATTGTATGAAAGGTGTTTGATAAAATGTGTATGATAGAAGTTTTTGTTTTTTTCTATCTACACATCTCTGTTCTTTTCCGACTCTCTACAGCTCTGTCTCTCTCTCTCTCTCTCTTTCTGCCTACGCTGGATTTTGAAGCTCTTTATTGTAGATTAGGGTTGGAGGTTTGGCGAGCAGTACGGACAGTGGAAACATTATTGTCCTTTATTGTTTTCGAGTTTGACGTTTTATCCATTCCCAAAAAAACTTATCCACCTATGGTGTAAATTTGTCTACAATCACAAATTGAGGTGTGAATGTATGTTAATTAATTATGATTTGGTGATAACTATGTATTGAAGGGCCGGCTTGGCTCAGCGGTAAGTTTGCTTGCCGTGGTGTGTCAGGTCGCGGGTTCGAATTAGCCTCTCTGCAAAGTAGGGAAAGGCTGTCTAGAGTATTCCCTTCCCCAGACACCCACGAAGTGGATATTGAACTGGGTCGGCCTGATAACTATGTACATGGGCGGAGTCTTCGATTGAATCTAATAGTTTTGATTCAAAACTTTATATTTGTCTTAAAAAATTCATTGAAATATATAAAACTTATTAGTTTGGAACCTAATTATATAAAAAGATTAGAATCATGTACGCACAAATTTTAAATTCGATTTCCTCCTCTTATAAGTCTGGAATCAAAGTAACGCACAATTTGACTCGAGCAACAAAAATAGTGACCAAAAAAAAGGAAGAAGAGTACCTATAGCGCATGCCCCTCATGCGATATGAGCCCGGACAACTCTAACGGACGTTACATATACCGCATAAGGGGCATGCGTTATAGGTCTCACCTTTGTCTACAGTGGCCAAGCCACATGGTCCTAATGATGGTTAACTCTTGTCAAAAATATACATTATAGATATAGGTAAAATATTACATTTTAGAGGTATATAACATATATTGAACACTTTTTATTGGGTATTTTTTAACTTTTTTCTAATTTGAATATCCTTACAGAAATTTCTAATTTCGCCACTATCTGACTATGTATTATATTCATTAAATTGGTGTAAACATCGAATAGGAATAGTTTTTTAAGGGAGAGAGACTTAAGAAAATAAATGAAGGTTAGTCACCAATAACTAGAGTATGTCAAGTTATACTGATAATGAAATTTAAGCTTTTCTATTAAAATAATTCCAATTTCATTGATGTCAAATAGATAGAAATCATTTTTTTTTATCCATCGATCTTAGTATATTATGTATTAGTTTCCTTATTTCAAAAGAATGACTCACTCTTAGGAATGAGAATGTAAACTAATAATGTTAAATTTAAAATGTCACACGCAAGACATGCTAATTTTTTTAACATTACAAATAATAGTATTATAACGTTTCTCCAATTATATATCAACTTGCGGGCTAACTGGAAAAAAATTAAATAATTGAATAAAGGGGCAAGATTCTAATTTGTGTGAGTTAGTGGATGTCCAATATTATCGCCAATACGAAATAAACATTTCTAAATCTTTTCATCTCTATAAATGGTTTATGCTTGGATTTTCAAAGACGTCTTAACCACCTATACAATATAACTACATTAACAATCAACATCATTGGCACTTTGTCAAAGTAAACAAGTCAAAATAATTACAAGGCTGAATAAATAAATAACTAAATAGTACTACTAAATAAGTTATTAATGCCGTGGTTTGCTGTTGCTACTTGAATTAACTAACAGAAGTATTTGCAGATTTGCGTAGCTTAGAGCAATTCGAATTTCGCGGTCTTAGAGCTCGTTTGGATTAGCTGATTGTAAATAGTTGATAAATCTAAAGTGCCTAACTGCATTTTTCAGTGCTGAAATTGATTTTTTAAATAAGTATTTATGTGTTTGGATACACTAATAATAAGCAGTTGACGTGTTTCGTAGAAACGTGCTGATAGGTTATTCTTTTATTAAATGACTAAAATATTCTTAAAATATAACAATAGATTATGAATTAATTTTTTTTTTTTTGTAATGAAAAGGGTGAACAACGAATATGGAATGGAGAAAAAATTAAGAAATTTATTTTGGGAAATATATTTTATAAAAAAAATATAATTGTAAGGATAAACAAGTAAAACCCTTGGCTAAACTAAAAGTTTGAAAAGCCATAAGTTAGGGTATCAACTTATAACTTATGGCTACTTTTAGTAAAAATTGCATGGGGTGCCCCTTTTTAATCTGTAGCCACTTTGTCTTTCTGTTTGCACTCGTACATATTTTTTTGTTAAAAGCCTTTTAAAAAAAACTATTTTATCCTTCTTTATTAAAAGACTACTTTCTCTCCAAGTATACGCTAGTCCTCTATTGTCTCTGTCTTTCTCTCCTGTTATTCGCGTTTTTTGATTTGTTCTTCTCTGAAATCAAACGATTTTCGTCGTTGTTTCGATTTTTCAACTGCTAGTCATCATTGTTCCCACATTACGATTTAATCACAGGTACATTGCATTAACTTTCTGGGTTTTATTTTACGATTTAATTTCTGTATTTTTTTTATATAGTCATGTATTTATGATAAAATAGTTTCTTAGGGTTTAGTTTGATGGTTGCATTAGTTTTACTTTTACGATTGTGTTTTTAGGATTTTTGAACGATTATTTATGTTGTTGATGAAAATTCTATAAGACGTCCAAATTTTTAAAAATTTTGAGAGTTATTTATGATATTATTAATTGTAAAGTTTATAATAGTTCAATGATACCTTAGATAGGAGCTGAATTTTTTTTCATCTTATGGCATTATTTTTTCGATTTGAATTTGTCTTTTATTTTTTGTAAAAACTACAGCATGTTTTTTTGCTGAAGTTTTTTTTCATCTTATGGCATTATTTTTGGATTTGAATTTGTATTTTATTTTTTGTAAAAACTACAGCATGTTTTTTGCTGAAGTTTTTGTGTTTGTAACTGGTAGAGTTCAGCTTTAGAGTTGAAGTCTTTATTTTGTAAATGTCTCTATAGCTGAAGTTTTTGTTTTGTAACTGTCGAACTCCAGCCTTCTTAGGTATTGATGTTTTAACTGATCTTTTTGATATCCTGATGTTATTTTTTGTATTTTTTGCTTTTTTGAACAGATGGCTCCTAAAGCACCTAAAGATCCTAATGCAGTTAAAGTACGCAAAGCAACTAATATACCTAAAGCACCTAGACAACCTATAATACCCCTAGGTCCTTATGTCCATGCCCATCCACCTACAAGACCAGGGCGAAGATATTTTGAGTTTCGAGATTAGTTTAACTGTAAGGGTTATTAGAATGGAACCGTGATTTGAAGAAATTCATTGCAACTTTATTGACTCCTACACAATAGGATAAGTCTAATAATGGTACAGTTCGATAAATTATGGATATGGAGAATTTCCAATGCACCATGAAGTTAGTTCATTGTCTGTGTCTTTTTCGAATATTCACCAATGATCAAGACTCCACTAGTTTCAAGATATTTGGACATGATGTTTCCTTCACCCTTGAAGACTTTCACATTATGTCTGGTTTGTGAATCACGGCACATAAAGTTTAAAAATCAATTAATCAAGAGAGCAATATTCTAAAGTGCTATTTTGGTAAGTCCAAGGGTATGACTTTGAAGGATATTCGAAATTTTATGACTCGGAATGAAATTTCAAAGAATGTTGTGAATCACATACACGTATGCGAGAGTGATGATGATATTTTTAAGCTTATGGAAATTCTTGTTGTAGAGTCTATTTTGTTTGGGAAAAAGATCGAGTCATCTGTGATGGAGGATGTATGCATCTATTGTTGAAGATGATAAGGTTTATAATATACTGGGGGTAATGTGGCTTATAAGAAGCTCATTTATTCACTGAAACATACATTGGACAAGTAGAACAAATTACGTTCAACTGAGTATAAACTTGGTGGATTTCCATATCTTTTATGTGTTTGGTTCTATGAGCGCTTCCCAGATGTTCGGGAGAAGTATATAAGAGAAGATGAGTACCTTGATACCCCTCAGGTTCCTAGGATGTTACATTATGTATGTCTGGGAAAGCCTAAATTTCCCGAACTTTTTGATATGTTCAGTAGTCATGAAGTAAGTTAATTTTTTTGTTTTTGTGTTAATATGTTGATGTATTAGTTTTTTTTTCCTCATAATATATTTTTTTGTATTAAACAGTATATCACAGCTTTAGGGTATTGGATATAATTCGTACAAAAAAGGAATTGAATTCAATGCCTTTAATTGGAAAATTACCATGCAGCCGGATTCGTTCAAAGGTACTTAATGCGGTTCCTTCAACTGGCGAATCACCACGTACTCTGAGACGATCAAAAGAAGCGAATCAAACTCCTATTATTGGTGAATCACCACATAGTCGGAGTCGATCAAAAGAAGTGAATCAAACTCATTTTATTGGTGAATCATCTCACACCAAAATCGTTCTAACCGTTCTACATCTGACTTTGATGACAATGAATTACTTGACACAATATGTTCTGTAAGTTTTAATATGAAGTTTTTTGGTTTTGTTTTTGTAAAAGTACAACATATTTTTAAGCTGAAGTTTTCTTCTATATCTGAATTTTGTTATGTGTCTATCCTAGGGGTTAACAACGGAGGTTCAAAGGCATGCAGAAAAAGAAAGAAGCACGATCGTGAATGAAAAAAACGATAAGTTTAAAAAGGATGAGAGATCTGCTATTGTTGATCCGGTTTTTATAAAACTAACGGTAAGCTAATTTATAGATAAGTCTTATTATTTCTACTGATGTTATTCAGATTAATCATTTTTAGTAATTTTTTTTCTAGAAATATTTTGATGGTAAGTTTGAACAGTTGTTTAAGATTGTCAACAAATCAAACGAAATGGATGATGGCAATTTTGATTTGAGTAACCAGAATATGATAGGGTGAATGACTCTTACAAACATCCATCGGATATTAATGATGTTGATGATGCATCAGATAAAATCGGAGATGTAAATGCTACACGTGAGAAAGTGGCTTTTGAAGCCAATCAACATGTTCACGAACAAGTTGAAGAGGAATGTTCCAATGCTGATAGATTGTGCAGAGATGTAAATGGTGAAGAACAGTTAGATATTGAGAATGTTGGAAGTAAAAAATATGCAGATAATCAAGTTGAAGAACATGCTGCTCATGATCCATCGCATAAAGTCATAGATGATAATGCTACATGTAAGGAAGCGGCTGGTGAATGTGATGAACATGTTCAACAACAAGGTGCAGATGATAACGTTGTTAGTACTGAAAAACATGCATCGAGTTGTGCTTTGGAAAGCAATATTGGAAAGGACAATTTGTTTGATGGAGCACTAGCTATTTGCATGAAAATTTTAGGTGGTGATACACAGAAAATTATTACTACAAGTGATAAAATAAAATTTCATGTATAAATTAAGTTGTTATTAATTTGTTAGATACTAGTATTTTAGTTTTCTTTGCTGAAAATATCATAATTTAATAAGAAAATTCATAGTTCATCAACGAAGAAGATATCAGATAAGAAAACTTCAAGTATTGAATTATCCAGAGAAACATATTGATAAATATGATCTACCATGACAAAGGATAACCGACTCACAACCGGCTACAACAAACTATAACCTACTCACAACCGGCTACAACAAGCAATAACCTACTCACAACCGGCTACAATAAACTATAACTGATCCATAACCAAATAAGCTCATAACCAAGAATAACAAGGCCACAACCAGCCATGAGAAGTTTATATCCATAAGATAATTGAAAACCTTGTCATGGATTGCTTATAAAGAGGCATAGTTCGTGAAGAAAGGGGGTAGAAAATCTAGGAAGTGAAATATTGAGCAGAAAGCTTTTCCTTTCTCTTTCTTCTTTAGTTTTATTTCTTTTTCATCTTTAAGCCATTACTCTGGCTTCATCTATGGTTCCGAATAAATTATAGTATTGGAAATTATTCTATTTTCTTATCTAATGGGCAACAATATTTTCGTTGTCGGTATTAACTCCATTATGCAGTAAATTCTCTTGTGTTGGGAAAATGACGGATCTTAATATTTTGATATAATAGTAGATATTATTCTTCATTTCACATACCTGAGTTGGAGCTTTTTATTTAAATTTTATCTTCTTTATAGTTGGGTGTATTTAATTTGTTAGCATCTTGGCACGACCCAAACCCCGCACTGATCGTGATGACGCCTCTCGTAAAGATAAGACCAGCCAACTAACTCAACTCGTCTCTTTCAAAAACAGTTACGCATAGATAAACAGCAAAATATGACTTGATATTATTAATTAACGAGATTACAACCCAATACAACCCTAATTGGGGTGTCACAAGTCACGAGTATCTATTAGAAAGTAAATCCACTACAAGGTCCATTATATACAAAACTGTCACGACCCCAAAACCTGGTCGTGATGGCGCCCAGCACATTGTTAGGCCAGCCTGACCGACCTTTCATAATACAGAGCTACCAGCTCTCACTTTACCCTTTTAGCATTTAACAATAATAAGAAATGATATAAAATCCAACACAAACTGTGAAAATATCCGAAAACAGTATAACACCTCCCACATAATCGGGAGTCATAAGTCATGAACTTTTCTACTAGAATAAATTGTAATACAGTATACAACTGTGACTAACAAGTGCAGAAAAGTCTAAAAATAGAAAAATATATAGGGGAATGTCAGGTCCTACGGACGCTAATGTAACGACCCGGCCGGTCATTTTTGAAATTTACGCCCTAATCCCCAATTTAACTGTTCCCCTAAGTTCATTTATGCTATTATGGTTTGCCGGGAGGGTCGATTCTGGAATTTGGAGTGTTTTGGGACACCTAGTCCCTAAATGAGAGGTTTATAGTTGGAAAATGGCCCGTATTCGGAACAGTGTTAAGATGACCTCGGAACGGAAATTCGATGGTTTCATTAGCTCCGTTAGGTTATTTCGGGGTTGGGAGCGCGTTCGGAATGTATTTTGGAGGTCTGTAGCTCGATTAGGCTTGAATGCCGAAATTGGAAATTTTTGGAAATCCGATCGATAGGTGAGATTTTGATCTGGGCATCGGAATTGAATTCCGACAGTTGCAGTAGCTTCGTTAGGTGATTTTAGATATGTCTGCAAATTTTCAGGTCATTCGGAGGTGTTTAGGTCGGGTTTTGAATTGAATGTTAGTTTTAGAAATTTAATAAGTTCTTAGGCTTGAATCCATGCATAATTGGTGATTTTGATGATATGTGATGTGATTTGAGGCCTCGAAGAATTCCGTGATGTGTTTTCTAACTTGTTTGTGCTTTTAGTTTAGGTCCCGGGGACCCCGGGTGTATTTCGGGTGAGTACGGACATCCCGGAACATAGAAAATGGAAGGGGAAGTCATTGAGACGCGGACCGCAGCCTTTTGACGCGGCCGCGCTGGCTGGGCGTGGACCGCGGTCATTTCTGTGCGGTCCGTGTAGGTGAAGGATCTGCACGTCACTGGTTCTACTTCGGAAGCACATATCTTTTTATCTACACGAAATTTTGAGGTGATTCAAAACAAAAGTTGTAGCCATTCGTGTCTAGTTTCCGGAAAGATAAAGAAATCATAATTTGGACATCAGTAGCGAAAGGTATGGTCAAAATACCAAAGCCTGTCACTGCAGAGCAAACTGCGCGGCCGCGACCATTTTTGTGCGGCCGCAGAGACTGGGCGCGGACCGCGGCCATTTTTGTGCGGCCGCACAGCTGAAAATCTGGGGTTACATGAATAAATACGAGATTTTGGATTTTATTTGATATTTTACCCGTGGGCGCTCAGATTTTGACGATTGTTCGAAGGTTTTTCAATAAATTCATCGGGGTAAGTGATTCTAACTCAGATTTGGCTAGATTACATGAATATATCATTGAATCCATCTTTTACTTTGTGATTTGAGATGGAATTTAGGAAGAAAATTTTGGAATCTTTCAAAAAAGTAAAATAAAGATTTGAAGGACCAAATGGTGTCGGAATTGGGTAAATTTTATATGCATGGACTCGTGTTGAGATAATGAACCCGAATATATAACTTTCATAATTTTTCGATAAGCGTACCAAAAGTCGAGTTTTGGTAACTTGTGGTTTTTGGTGTATTTTGAATTGTTTCGATTGGGTAATGCCCAATTGGCCTATTTTGATGTATTTCTATTGATTTTGATCAGATACTACACCTGTGGAGGCCGATATTCGTGGCAAGAGAGTTGTCTCTTAGCGGTTGTTTACCGGAGTCGAGGTAAGTGGCTTGTCTAACCTCGTGGGGGGGAACCTTTACCCCTAGGATGTTATGTGATAATTTAAAAGCCTTGTACGCGAGGTGACGGGCGTGTACATGCATAGATTGTTGGAACTCACTTTATTTGAATTGTCCAATTCGTGATATTCATGTTCTTAGTTGAATAAATTGTGACATTTACTTGACGTTCGTTAGGAAAGTATGATTAGATAGGATTTATCTGTCTAATTGCCTAATTGTCTTACTTGAACTTCTTAATAATTGTTGGCACTGGTTTTGGTGAAGTTGTAATTAAGCATATTATATTTTCTCTGTGCGTTTCTTTTATTGTTTGTATTGGTGAACTGCGGGTTTGATTCCCGGAGATCCCAAGGATGTGGGTTCGATTCGCAGAGACTCGGAGTGGTATTATTTATGGACTGCGGGTTCGATTCCCGGAGATCCAAGGGCTGCAGGTTCGATTCGCGGAGACCCGAAGTTATTGATATAAATATTAAGATATGGACTGCGGGTTTGATTCCCGGAGATCCTGAGATATTGAGACACATCCTGAGATACTGAGATACGGACTACGGGTTCGATTCCGGAGATCCTGAAATCATTGACATACATCCTAAGGTATTGAGACATGGGCTGCGGGTTCGATTCCCGGAGACCCAGAGATACCGTTATTGGGACGGCGGGTGGGTTGAATTCCCACAGGTCCTGGACTTGCTGGTTTGAGTTTATGTTGTGTTGGTTACTTGTAGTTAGCTAATTATAGTCGGTTGTAGTAATTACTTTAATGTTGTTATTTCAGATTCATTCTTACTTATTCCCGCTCATTACTGTTTTGATCTTTTTGTAATTGTTTTCTCTCAGTAGGGCCCTGACCTTCCTCGTCACTACTCCATCGAGGTTAGGCTTGACACTTACCGAGTACCGCCGTGGTGTACTCATGCTACTCTTCTGCACACTTTTGTTGTGCAGATCCAGGTACATTAGGACAGGCTCATCCTAGGTGATTCAACAGCACATCCGGAGACTCGAGGTATGATCTGCTACGTCCGCGAATCCGGAGAGCCTCCTTCTATTCTCATAGTGATAGTAGTTATTTTCCCTCATTTCGTTGTTTTTAGATATTCTTGATGTATAGAGCCACAGTTGTACTCTCCCCTTTTAGTCTGTGTTACCTGTGAGATTCCAGGTCTTGGTGGTATGCTTTATGGTATGCTTGATGAGTGTATGTGCCAAGCGGCACTTGTTACATTCCTTTTATATCATTTTCCGCTAATTTCTTATTTGATGTTCATAAACTTGTATATTCCACATCGTGTTAGGCTTACCTAGTCGCGAAGACTGGGTGCCGTCATGACAGGTTCACGATTGGTGAACTAGGGTCGTGACAAGTTGGTATCAGAGCCCTAGGTTCATAGAAGTCAAGGGACACAGAACGGTTACTTAGAGTCTCGCTGATCGATAAGGAGACGTCTGTATTTATCTACGAGAGGCTATGTAACCGTTTAGGAAACTCTTCATTTCTTTTGGATTCCTTGTCGTGCGACATTTTTTTGGCACCAAATCTAAACTTCTGCTTCTATTCTCTCACAGATGGTAAGGACACGTGCTACTCTCGAGGATCAGGCACACGCCCCTTATTGTCGCCGTCAGAGGCCGGGGCCGTGGTAGAAGATGACGATGCGCCCGAGGTGCAGCCACAGCACCCGCGCATGCTGCCGTTGAGGTGCCACCGGTGGATCAGGTTGGAGAGCAGGCACCTGGTACACCGACTACAGCTGCTACTACTCCAACACTCCAGGAGACCCTGGCCCAGTTCATGAGCATGTATACTACCTTAGCACAGGCAGGGTTGCTTCCTCTCACTGCAGCTACATCTCAGGCCGGGGGAGGAGTCCAGACTCTCGTAGCCGCTACGCCTGAGCAGCGAGCGCCAATGGGACAAGTTCTAGAGATTATTGTCATGCCTCCTACAGCCCCAGCACAGCCCGGAGGTGGACCAACTGCCTCCGAGGACGAGCAATGTAGATTAGAGAGGTTCAAGAAATATGATCCTCTAGTGTTTAGTGGTTTGGCTACAGATGATGCATTGGGTTTTCTGGAGGAGTGTCATCATATCCTGCGTACCATGGGGACAGTGGAGACTAGCGGGTTTCCTTCACATTTTTTCAGCTTCGTGGGGCCGCTTATGATTGGTGGCGCACGTATGAGTTCGATAGTCCAGATGAGTCTGCTTCATTGACCTGGGTGTAGTTTTCTGATCTGTTTCTGAGGGAGTATGTTCCCCAAAGTCTTAGGGATTCTTGGCGATAGGAGTTTGAGCGGTTGCGACAAGGCTCCATATGAGTATCGGAGTATGCTATTAGTTTTACCCATCTAGCCAGGCATACACCGGATTTGGTAGCCACGGTCTGGGAGAGAGTGTGGAGATTTATTGAGGGCCTTATTTTGCCGATACGGTCTAGCATGGCCAGGGATTTGGAGACAGAAATACCTTATCAGCAGGCGGTGAGCATTGCCGGGAGGATCGAGAGTATGCTCCCTAAAGAGAGGGGAGAGAGTGAGGCCAAGGGGTCTCGTGAGTCGGGCCATTTCTCTTGTGCCCGCACTTCAGCAGCAGGTTGTTTTGGCAGGGGTTATTCCGGTCGTCCAATTCATTCAGCATTGCCAGTAGCTGGTAGTGCTCCAGCTCCTCCAACAACTCAGGAGCCTTACTATGCTCCTCCAGTTTCCAGTACGCCTCCTGTGCGGGGTACCTCAAGGGGTCAGTCCAGCGGGAGAGGGGTCGGTCAGTCATAGCCACCGCGTCCTCCCATGGCTTGTTTTGAGTGCGGGGATACTCGCCATCTAGTTAGGGAGTTCCCTAGGCATAGGATAGGAGCACTTCCACAGACTTCGCAGCCTCAGCGTGGTTCACAGGGCCAGCAGGCCATCATTCCAGCCCCAGTTGCCACTCCACCTGCCCACCCGGCCAGGGGCGGGGATCAGGGTGCCAGAGGCCGCCCTCGAGAGAGGGGTCAGGCCATATTTTACGATATTCCTGATCGCGCTGCAGTTGTTGAATCTGATTCTGTTATCACATGTATTATTTTGGTTAGTCACAGAGAGGCATCGGTTCTATTCGATCCTGGTTCCACTTTTTCATATGCGTCCTCTTATTTTGCTTCACATCTGGGTGTTCCTCGGGATTCTTTGAGTGCCCCCATTATGTTTCCACTCTGGTGGGAGATTCTTTAGCTGTGGACCGTGTGTATCGGTCGTGCTTGGTTACTATCTGTGGTTTTGAGACCAGAGCGGATCTATTATTGCTCGGAATGGTCGATTTTGATATTATTCTGGGCATGGACTGGTTGTCGCCCTATTATGCTAGTCTTGATTGTCACGCCGAGACCGTGACGCTGGCTATGCCAGGCATTCCACGTATTGAGTGGAGCGGTACTCTAGATCACACCCCCAGCCCTGTCATTTCCTTTCTCAAAGCTCAGCGTATGGTTGAGAAGGGGTGTGCTGCTGCTTATGTGCGGGACGTCAGTATTGACACTCCCTCTATTGATTCCGTTCCTGAGGTACGTGACTTTGCTGATGTATTTCCAGCTGATCTCCCGGCATGCCGCCCGACAGAGATATTGATTTTGCTATTGATTTGTTGTCGGGCACGCAGCCCATTTCTATTCCACCGTACCGTATGGCTCCTCCGGAGTTGAAGGAGTTGAATGATCAGTTACAGGATTTATTGAGTAAGGGTTTCAGTCGACCCAGTGTTTCGCCTTGGGGTGCTCCTGTGTTGTTTTTGAAGAAAAAGGACGGTTCTATGCGTATGTGTGTTGACTATCGTCAGTTGAACAAAGTTACAGTAAAGAACCAGTATCCTTTGCCACGTATTGATGATTTATTTGACTAGCTACAAGGAACACAGCTGTTCTCCAAGATTGATTTGCGCTCTAGTTATCATCAGCTGAAGATTCGGGAGCCAGATATCCCGAAGACTACCTTCAGGACTCGGTATGGTCACTACAAGTTCCTCCTAATGTCTTTCGGGCTGACTAATGCCCCAGCAGCCTTTATGCATTTGATGCACAGTGTGTTCAAGCCATATCTGGACTCGTTCGTGATTGTTTTTATTGATGATATTCTAGTGTATTCCCGGAGTCGGGAAGAGCACGAGCAGCATCTGAGGATAGTGCTTCAGACTCCGAGGGAGAAGCAGCTATATGCCAAGTTCTCTAAATGTGAATTCTAGCTGAGTTCTGTGGCATTTCTAGGCCACGTGGTGTCGAGCGATGGTATTCGAGTTGATCCGAGGAAGGTCCATGCAGAGTTGGCCCAGACCCTCCTCAGCTACTGAGATTCGCAGTTTCCTTGGTTTGGTAGGTTATTATCCGTCTCTTTGTGGAGGGGTTCTCTTCGATCGCAGCACCTATGACCGGATTGACCCAAAAGGGTGCCCCTTTTCAGTGGACAGAGGAGTGTAAGGCGAGCTTTCAGAAGCTCAAGATAGCTTTGACTTCGGCCCCTATCTTGATGTTGCCTACGGGTTCGGGGTCCTATACAGTATATTGTGATGCCTCACGAGTTGGACTCGGTGCAGTATTGATGCAGGACGGTAGGGTGATTGCCTACGCGTCCAGACAGCTGAAGGTACATGAGAAGAATTACCATGTTCATGATCTGGAGCTAGCTGCCATTGTTCACGACTTGAAGATTTGGCATCATTACTTGTATAGGGTTCCTTGTGAGATCTACATTGATCACCGGAGCTTGCAGCACTTGCTTAAGCATAAGGATCTGAATATGCGTCAGAGGAGATGGTTGGAGCTACTGAAGGACTATGATATTACTATTCTCTATCATCCGGGCAAGGCTAATGTAGTTGTCGACGCCTTGAGTCATCGGGCAGAGAGTTTGGGGAGTTTGGCATATCTACTAGTTTCAGAGAGGCCTATGGTGATGGATGTTCAGGCTTTGGCCAGGCAGTTTGTTAGACTTGATCTTTCGGAGCCCAGCCGGGTTCTGGCATGTGTGGTTTCTCGGTCTTCTCTATTTTACCGCATCAGGGAGCGTCAGTTCCACGACCCTCAATTGCTGGTCCTTCGGGATAGAGTTCGGCATGGTGATGCTCGAGATGTTACCATTGGGGATGATGGAGTTATGAGGATGCATGGGCGTATTTGTGTGCCCAATATAGATGATCTTCAAGAGCTGATTCTAGCAGAGGCCCACAGCTCGCGGTATTTCATCCATCCGGGTGCCGCGAAGATGTATCAGTACTTGAGACAATATTACTGGTGGAGGCGGATGAAGAGGGATATAGTTGATTATGTTTCTAGGTGCCTCAACTGCCAGCAGGTGAAGTATGAGCATCAGCGTCCGGGTGGGTTAATGCAACAAATTGAGATTCCAGAGTGGAAATGGGAGCGCATCACCATGGACTTTGTATCTGGGCTTCCACACACTGTTAGGAAGTTTGATTCCATTTGGGTTATTGTGGATCGGCTGACCAAGTCCGCCCATTTCATACCGGTAAGCACTACTTATTCATCGGAGCGGCTGGCAGAGATCTATATCAGGGAGATAGTTCGGCTGTATGGTATTCCAGTTTCCATTATTTCAGATAGAGGCATTCAGTTCACTTCACGGTTTTGGAGAGTCGTACAGCAGGAGTTAGGCACTCGGGTAGAGCTCAGCATAGCGTTTCATCCCCAGACTGATGGCCAGTCTGAGCGCACTTTTCAGATTTTGGAGGCTATGCTCCGTGTGTGCGTGATTAAGTTTGTAGGTTCATAAGATCATTTCTTTCCACTGGCGGAGTTTTCTTATAACAACAACTACCAGTCCAGTATTCAGATGGCACCGTATGAGGCTCTATATGGTAGGAGGTGCAGGTCTCCAGTGGGTTGGTTCGAGCCGGGCGAGGCCAGACTGCCAGGTACTGAGATGGTCCAGGATGTAATGGACAAGGTCAAGGTGATTCAAGACAGACTTCGTGCAGCCCAGTCTAGACAGAAGAGTTATGCAGACAAGAAGGTCCACAATGTGGCTTTTATGGTTGGCGAGCGGGTTCTGCTTTGAGTCTCGCCCATGAAGGGCGTTATGAGGTTTGGGAAGAAGGGGATGTTGAGTCCTAGATTTATTGGTCCTTTTGAGATCTTGAGGCGTGTTGGGGAGGTTGCTTATGAGTTGGCCTTACCTCCCAGCCTAGCCGGAGTCCATCCCGTATTTCATGTCTCTATGCTCCGGAGATACCATGGCGACCCGTCGCATATGTTGGATTTCACTTCTGTTCAGCTATAAGAGGATCTGTCTTATGTTGAGGAGCCAGTGGCCATTCTGGACAGGCAAATCAAATCAGGAAGCTAAGGTCAAAGGACATCGCTTCAGTAAAGGTCCATTGGCAGGGCCAGCCCTCATCTCTTCTCCACTACAGGTATGTTTTCTATGCTCATTCGAGGACGAACGAATCTTTTAAGTGTGGGAAGATGTAACGACCCGGCCGGTCATTTTTGAAATTTATGCCCCGATCCCCAATTTAACTGTTCCCCTAAGTTCATTTCTGCTATTGTGGTTTGCCGGGAGGGTCAGTTCTGGAATTTGGAGTGTTTTGGGACACCTAATTCCTAAATGAGAGCTTTATAGTTGGAAAATGGCCCGTATTCGTAATAGTGTTAAGACGACCTCAGAATGGAAATCTGATGGTTTCATTAGCTCCGTTAGGTGATTTCGGGGTTGGGAGCGCGTTCAAAATGTATTTTGGAGGTATGTAGCTCAATTAGGCTTGAAATGCCAAAGTTGGAAATTTTCGAAAATACGATCGATAGGTGAGATTTTGATCCGGGCGTCAGAATGGAATTCCGACAGTTGCAGTAGTTTCGTTAGGTGATTTGGATATGTCTGCAAATTTTCAGGTCATTCGGAAGTGTTTTGGTCGGGTTTTGAATTGAATATTAGTTTTGGAAATTTAATAAGTTCTTAGGCTTGAATCCATGCATAATTGGTGATTTTGATGAGATGTGATGTGATTTGAGGCCTCGAATAAGTCCGTGATGTATTTTCCAACTTGTTTGTGCTTTTAGTTGAGGTCTCGGGGGCCCCGGTGTAATTCGGGTGAGTACGGACATCCCGAAACATAGAAAATGGAAGGGGCAGTCATTGGGACGCGGACCGCGGTCCTTTTGGCGCGGCCGCGTTGGCTGGGCGCGGACTGCGGTCATTTCTGTGCGGTCCGCATAGGTGAAGGATCTGCAGGTCACTGGTTCTACTTCGGAAGCTCATATCTTTTTATCTACAGGGAATTTTGAGGTGACACAAAAACAAAAGTTGTATCCCTTCGTGTCGAGTTTTCAGAAAGCTAAAGAAATCATAATTTGGACATTTGTAGCGAAAGTTATGGTCAAATACCAAAGTCTGTCACTGTAGAGCAAACTGCGCGGCCGCGGCCATTTTGTGCGGCCGCGGAAACTGGGCGCGGACCGCGGCCATTTTTGTGCGGCCGCTCAGGTGAAAATCTGGGGTTACATGAATAAATACGAAATTTTGGGTTTTATTTGATATTTTAACCGTGGGAGCTCGGATTTTGACAATATTTCGAAGGTTTTTCAAGAAATTCATCGGGGTAAGTGATTTTAACTCAGATTTGGCTAGATTACATGAATATATCATTGAATCCATCTTTTAATTTGTGATTTGAGATGGCATTTGGGAAGAAAATTTTGGAATCTTTCAAAAAAGTAAAATAAAGATTTGAAGGACCAAATGGTGTCGGAATTGGGTAAATTTTATATGCGCGGACTCATGTTGAGATAAGGAACCCGAATATATAACTTTTGTAATTTTTCGAGAAGCGTACCAAAAGTCGGGTTTTGGCAACTCTTGGTTTTTGGTGTATTTTGAATTGTTTCGATTGGGTAATGCCCAATTGGCCTATTTTGATGTATTTCTATTGATTTTGATCAGATACTACATCTGTTGAGGCCGATATTCGTGGCAAGAGAGTTGTCTCTTAGCGATTTTGTATCAGAGTCGAGGTAAGTGGCTTGTCTAACCTCGTGTGGGGGAACCTTCACCCCTAGGATGTTATGTGATAATTTAAATGCCTTGTACGCGAGGTGACGGGCGTGTACATGCGCAGATTGTTGGAACTCACTTTACTTGAATTGTCCAATTCGTGATATTCCTGTTCTTAGTTGAATAAATTTTGACATTTACTTGACATTCGTTAGGAAAGTATGATTATATAGGATTTATCTGTCTAATTGCCTAATTGTCTTACTTGAACTTCTTGATAATTGTTGGCACTGGTTTTGGTGAAGTTGTAGTTAAGTATATTATATTTTCTCTGTGCGTTTCTTTTATTATTTGTGTTGGTGGACTGTGGGTTCGATTTACGGATATCCCAGGGTTGTGGGTTCGATTTCCAAAGACCCGGAGTGGTATTGTTTATGGACTGCAGGTTCGATTCCCGGAGATCCAAGGGCTACGGGTTCGATTCCCGGAGACCCAGAGTTATTGATATATTTATTGAGATATGGACTGCAGGTTCGATTCCCGGAGATCTTGAGATATTGAGACACATCCCGAGATATTGAGATACGGGCTGCGGGTTCGATTCTCGGAGACCTAGAGATACTGATATTGGGACTGCGGGTTAAATTCCCGTAGCTCCTGGGTTGTTGATTGTAGAGTGGGACTGTGGGTTCAATTCCCACAGGTCCTGGACTTGCTGGTTTGAGTTTATGTTGTGTTGGTTACTTGTAGTTAGCTAATCGTAGTCGATTGTAGTAATTACTTTAATGTTGTTATTTCAGATTCATTCTTACTTATTCCTGCTTATTACTGTTTTGATCATTATGTTATTGTTCTCTTGGTAGAGCCCTGACCTTTCTCGTCACTACTCCATCGAGGCTAGGCTTGGCACTTACTGAGTACCGCCGTGGTGTACTCATGCTACTCTTCTGTACACTTTTGTTGTGCAGATCCAGGTACATCTGGACATGCTCATCCTAGGTGATTCAGCAACACATCCGGATACTCGAGGTATGATCTGCTACGTCCGCGGATCCGGAGAGTCTTCTTCTATTCTCATAGTGATAGTAGTTATTTTCCCTCATTTCGTTGTTTTTAGACATTCTTGATGTATAGAGCCACAGTTGTACTCTCCGCTTTTAGTCTGTGTTACCCGTGGGATTTCGAGTCTTGGTGGTATGCTTTATGGTATGGTTGATGAGTGTATGTGCCAAGCGACACTTGTTACATTCCTTTTATATCGTTTTTCCGCTATTTTCTTATTTGATGTTCATAAACTTGTATATTCCGCATCGTGTTAGGCTTACCTAGTCGCGAAGACTGGGTGCCGTCATGACAGGTTCACGATTAGTGAACTAGGGTCGTGACAGCTAGCAGCTACCTCGATAGTCCGGATAAAGCACTCTGAGCCGCTGGGGAGTCAGCCCTGCTGTGATGTACTGGATCTGCACACAAGGTGTAGGGAGTAGTGTGAGTACTTTCAACTCAGTGGTAATAAATACGGGTAAGACAATGAAGATAAGAACACCCAACATAGCACTAAGCAAGGCTATATAATAATCTCCCTTTTTACCATTTTTAACAGTATAAATCTCAGAATCAGCAATTATAGCTAAACAATACAACTTGTATATCTAAATGGAATGCAAATGCATGAACATGACTGCTATAGCGCGTAGCCCGATCCATTTGGGTACCAGCGCTCACTGTGGGGGTTCAGACTCTGGGGGGCTCCTACAACCCATGCGCAATATCAATGATATGCTGCGGTGCGCAGCCCGATCCACTATCAGTCCAGGTACATGAAATGCAAGCCTCACAGACACAAAAATATCATTTGAAATCTCTTTTTATCATTAACAGTAGAAAATAGTGTTTCAGAAATACCAGAGTTTGGAAAAACCATTTTAGACAGTGTTAAGCTTAGGACTGATATCAATATAACGTTCCATAATCATAGAAACAGTGATAACGATCCTCACGGGATCCAAATAATTGGCTCACAGCCCAAAGATATCCACAACCATCCAAGTAGGAGGTTTACCGGCTTAATTATAGCCAACAAGACAGTATAGTATTACACAGTCAGACTAAGCCATAGTCTCTAATCACAATTGTCACACCTCCTTTTTTCCACCGCACATAACGTAAAAACGTAAATGTGCCACTGTTTAATACTACACCCCGAAAGGGATATAATAATAATCAGTGAAGGAGTTTTTCCACTTAAAGGACAATCGGAACGGGATCAATTTATTTAATTATTCAGAGTCGCCACTTGGAAAAATAATGGTGTCCCAAGTCACCGGTTTAATCCCGAACCGAGGAAATTTATGACTCTGTAATATAGTCTGCGAAACTAGAAACCTGGATAAGGAATTCCGTTAACCCGGAGAAGGTGTTAGGCACTCCCGGATTCCGTGGTTTTAGCACGGTCGCTCAACTGCAATTTTTTGCTTTTATCTGATTTCTTTACATATTTTAATTATGTGCTTTTAATGTTCCGCTTTTCAATTTTAAAAGAATTGCGACGTCACGAAAACACATTTTTGAGTCACACCGCAACCGGTACGCCTGTGACTTTAATGTATTTCAGTTTCGCCGAGAGCAAGATTTGGGTCACATAAATGCGCACCCGTGATTAGGAAGGTATTATTATTAACTAACGCGCCTAAAGTAATTTCGCTTTTGTACTTTGCGAGGGCCATGAAATTTGCTAAATGGCACGCCTCGAATTCTAAGGACAAAACAAGAATTGAATAAATATTACCAACCTCAATAGCCATCTCAAAATAATGTTGAGCTTCTTTGTAATCCTTCCTTTCAATCAATACACAACACAGTCGATGCAAAGCGAGTGCCTTCTGCCATCTTTCGTTAGCACTCGTTTAACATAACTGTAACTTTGGACATCATGTTATCTTCGATTGCTACCTGGCTAAGGAAATAATATAACAGAAAAGAAGCTTGCCCAACTGTGGCGAGTCTCTCCCTAGCCTCAGAGCTACAAAATGTGTTGAGAACCTTTGGATTATATAAATAACCTGGAAGCTCTCTTAGCATCAGCTGCAAGCAAGACGCCACGAGCAAATGTGCTCTCTCCTCCAGAGCATAATCAATAAGAACCAATGCCTCATCGATATCGGAAAGCAAAGATGACAAGTAACAGTCACAAGCAGATTTCATTTCTTCACAACAGAATCTATTTGCAAATGAAAGAAGCTCCAGAAGTACATTGGGTGAGCAAGAATCTAATCTTCTAGTCCTAGTAAAGAAATCTACAGCTCTCATTCCGTCCGCAGATATACCAACGTGTGTAAAAACAATTCTTTGCTTATCAGACTCAATGAAATTACCATACAACATTGATTTTAATGGAGCAGAGAGAGCTGCAATTTTACCTCGAATACTGTTGACTTCCTCACTGCCTATGCAGAAGCAAACAACCCCATCCTCTTCTGATTCTGAGCTCATGAACTCTCACCGGACTCGAACAACAACACCAATGATCGAACACCCGTTTCAATTCCACCCAAGCTGGTTTCCAGAGGCCGATGGAGAAAACTGATGGAATGGAGCTCGACTATTCCGGTATCAACAACAGCAGCAGATTGCATATCAATTCCAAATCGAAACTCAAAATGGAGCATCGAACTAGATTAAAATCCGGCGTGTAGTCTCACTATCTACATCTATATGAACACTCCTATAGACTTCCTCTCCAGATGTGCTGCAATCCATATGGTTCTCGAACGCCCCTGTTACTAGTTGCCACAAATCTGGAAATAGGAGGTGAATCCAACAATAGAGACAACAAACGAACCAAAACTAACAGCAGAAATGCATCGATATGCAATTGTGAAATAAAAATCACTTGACTACTCCTAAATATTGCTAATTCCCAGAAGTCTTAGAGTGTTTGGTCCTATGTCTAATTTCAAGTCATAAAGCAGATTCACACGGATTAAAACTTAACACAAATACTTCAGCTCTTCAAATGAAAACCAACAGTGCATAATTTGCCTTCAACAACCTGTGAAAACCTGCTGTTTAAACAGCGCGAGACAAGAGAAATTTCCAGCAAGGACAGATGTCTAAACCGAGGTCCAGAGAGGCTAATGATGATCTATAATTGACGATACAATATGAGTGAATACAATCTAAACCAAATGGATGATTCAGAGATGATTCAGTCATTTAAGGTCACATGCAAGACTGATATTCGAGTGAAAGAGAAGAAATAGATGCAGTTCTGCACATACCTATTTCGCATGACAACGTTGACTTAACCTCTTGTTTTAAACCAAAATCTAGGGAACTGGATTGTCACAATCACAACTGCCAAATGCAAATGCTCTAATGAAACCTAGCACTTCAAATTGCTTGACGCAAGTTACTCAAGTTTGAAAGAAGTAGAAAAGGGAACCAATGATCTATACATCTTTAGCAACAAGGCATGAGCAAAACTAGAAACTGACTTCAGCAAACAACACAACATGCATCTTTAATCCCCATTCCTGTAGAATAACATCTGCAATGGTGCCAATCCTAGCCAAAAGTGTAGCAGATCACTAGAACTTTGGGCAGGAAGATAGCTGATCCAATTCATAAGAATTCAAGCGTTCAGATAGTTATACATTTCTAACGTTAAGGCATGAATGAAAACTACGCGTGACTCATCTAATTTTAAAGTTTGTACCTGAATAAGCATGAAATTTCAGGAAGAATACACGAGTCCTTCGCTGATTCAAATAGCAATTACAAACCAACTCCGACAGCTTATGATAACAGAACTCCAAGCAAAATTAACCTTCGGACAATTTAGGAACCAATTCTCCAAACATTTTTAGAACAAACTACGATCGAACAGCGATAGACAAGGCAGACGAACACACAAATCGCACGTTAAATGAATTCTAACAGTAACCTAACATGCCTCACCAATTCAAATAACCACACAATCAAATCGAGCCTCGATTAACCACGTTGGAGTTGAACAGATTTCATATAGACGTCCAAATACCAAAAGAAACTGAAGATACACCACTGAGAATGAATTCATTCAACATGAACTTCAATCATAGAACTAATCGAAGCAGAAACACATAGTTCAAAGCATTGAGACGAAACAGAATTGCAAGAGCAGAGAGATTAACATTGAACCTGAAATTCCGATCTTCTTTTGATAATACAATCGAAGGCGATTACACAGTTTCGACTCAAAAGCTCGATAGCAATAAAACAACTTGAACTTAACCAAATGAATTGATAGATGGGAGAGTGAAGCTCAACGTGCTCAAACAGAATACTCAACAACAGCTCGAACTCAATCGAATTCCATAACGAACGGAAGAAGAACAAAAATGAACAAAAATTGAAGATGAAATCTCAAGAACTTAAGAACCCTAGAATCTAATTTTTAAAATCTGAAATTTCCTCTGAAGTTTTCTTCTCGAATTTTTCTCTCTCGCGCTCTCTGGAATTCGCATCTTTCAAAAATTAGATAACACCTCTTTTGAAGACCAAATGCCTGATGAATGTGGGGCTCAGATCGAATGAAACCAATCTAACGCCTCACACTCATCCACCATTCCATCTCCAGAAGCTTCCAATCTCCGAAAAATGAGTGAATGAGAGGAGAGGGAATATTAGCGTCAGAAACCGTTAGAACGGTAAGATGAGAGAAGGAGTAATGCGTGGGTTAGGGATTGATGCTCACTCGCGTGAATTTGGACTGGATTTGGGGAAGGGTTGGTTCGTGTTCTTCTTGGAGAAGAAGAACAGTGGCTGCATCATTTGGGTCATGTGAAATTAGGGCGTTAGGGCTGAATAGGTGGTTTGGGCATGGGCTTGGGATGATTTGGGCCAGGTTTTAGGCAAAAATGGCCCAATTCGGGTCTGATGTTATTTTCTTTAATTGTTCTAAAATGAATTAATACCTACTAGCAGAATTAATTTCCTAAATGCAAATGCATATTTTTTTTGTATTTTTTATACTTGAATTAACATGAATTAACACACGAATTGTAAAAATAAGGAAAAGTTATTTATTTTGAATTTATGGGAATAACTCACATGTAGGGTAAAAATCACGTGCTCACAGCTGCCCCTCTTTGCTCGGGAACACGAAGAGTTTCCGTGCAAAGATAAGTGAGCAACTATGAACGATTTTTACCCGTTCGAGTATTCCGTTGTGAAGCATTTTGAAAAGCTTTGACCGCACCCTCCTTCAGAGGTTGCCTTCATATCCTGGGCTAAACAGGAATCAGGTCAGTGTAGTTCGGGAGTGATGGAGTATCGAGGTTGAGAGTCGAGGTTCCGTCCGAGGCTCCGGTCCGTTGTCCCGCTATTACATCAAAATTGAAAAAGACTAACTAAACCTATCGGCTACGAGTTACAAAATTCCTATCTATGAGTCTTCTGAAGCTTGATCTTGTGTTGGTTGGTGCTTCATGCGGACCCTGATCTGAATCTTGATGCTTGTTAGCCGCAGTGTTGGTTCAATCTTCTTCAACTTTTGGATCAAGTCCGGACATATAGTGCCCATGATTTCAGGTGGGCTCCTAGTTGCTGAGCCTTGACTTGTATTTCTCTTTCACTGGCATTCTTGTTATTGCCTCGACTTGTTTAACTTTTTTTCACCGGCATTCTTGTTCTTGCCTTGACTTGTTCAAACATTCTTCAATATGAAGTATTCGTCCATTCTCCAGGTGGACCTCTGCTTGTGACAAAATAAACAACCAAAGAGAGATTTTTCTGCCCCAGTATGGTGACTGGGCACATCATGCTTTTGAATATCAGACTTTCATCATCATTTTTTTTTTCTTTTTAAATGCAGATATGCATGAAATGAAATGCAGAAAAATATTCCCGTGTTAGAAGGTGGGCGCCTAACAGAAATTAAACGTGCAATGCAGAAAAGTATTCCCGTGTTAGAAGGTGGGCACCTAACAGAAATTAAACGTGCAATGCGATGTAGAAAAGTATTCCCGTATTTGAAGGTGGGCACCTAACAGAAATTAAACGTGCAATGCGATGCAGAAAAGTATTCCCGTATTTGAAGGTGGGCACCTAACAGAATTTAAACGTGCAATGCGATGCAGAAAAGTATTCCCGTATTTGAAGGTGGGCACCTAACAGAAATTAAACGTGCAATGCGATGCAGAAAAGTATTCCCGTATTTGAAGGTGGGCACCTAACAGAAATTAAACGTGCAATGCCTTTTTTTTTCTTTTTCTGCCCCAGTGTGGGCTTTTAACTATATAAACCATGATGTGCAGAAAAGTATTCCCGTATTAGAAGGTGGGCACCTAACGGAATTTAAACGTGCAGTGCGAATGCAGAAAAGTATTCCCGTATTAGAAGGTGGGCACCTAACAGAATTTAAACGTGCAATGCGAATGCAGAAAAGTATTCCCGTATTAGAAGGTGGGCACCTAACAGAAATTAAACGTGCAATGCAGAAATGTATTCCCGTATTAGAAGGTGGGCGCCTAACAGAAATTAAATTGCCATTCCATTCTTCAGGCGGGACTGGGGAGTGGATTTCAAAGGATGCTATCTTCCTTTTTTTGGTATTTTCTTTTACCAATTATCTCTTGCCTGTGAATTTCTCCACTTATTTGGCGAACTTTCTCTTTTTGTGTTTTCTATTTTCCACATCGGTCACATTCACTTTAAAGTGATGAGTGACAATTTGTTCCTTCATGAAACAAAATTTATTAGATATAAACTGCTGGCAACTGGCATCCGCCGTCCCTGCTTCTTATTGCCTTCCTCTTTTTTGCTTTTCTCCTGCCGTGTAACTTTCGGCTGCTTATCTCTTTATCTTAGGTGAAACATTCATCGGACCAAGACTTTTATCTTGGGAGAAAGTTTCAACAGACTAAGATTGTATCTCACTGGACTATGTCCATTTCAATGTAATCTCAGGAGGATTATCCATCGGACCGAGTTTATGACTCCAGGAGATAATTCATCAGACTGGGTCCATTTGCAATTCGGACTTTCTTAAGCCTTTCAAATTCAACAAACTTTTCTTTCTTTTCAACTTCTTACCTTTCTTTCTTTTCCAACTTCTGATTTTACCTTTCAAATTATGCCTTTCCTTTTCGTTTCAAATTATGCCTTCATTTCTTTTTCCAACTTCTACTTTCATTGAATTCGGCCTTCCTTTTGTTTTCACATTTCATTATCTCTTTATCTTAGGTGAAAAATTCATCAGACCAAGACTTTTATCTTGGGAGAAAGATTCAACAGACTAAGATTGTATCTTACTGGACTATGTCCATTTCAATGTAATCTCGGGAGGATTATCCATCGGACTGAGTTTATGACTCCAGGAGATAACTCTTCGGACTGGGTCTATTCATTTGCATGGTCTCAGGAGGATTATCCATCGGACTGAGTTTATGACTCCAGGAGATAACTCATCAGACTGGGTCCATTTGCAATTCGGACTTTCTTAAGTCTTTCAATTTCAAAAATCTTTCCTTTCTTTTCGGCTTTTGCCCTTTCTTTCTTTTCCAACTTCTGCTTTCATTGGCTTCTGCCTTCCTTTTGTTTTCACATTGCATTATCTCTTTATCTTAGGTGAAAAATTCATCGGACCAAGACTTCTATCTTGGGAGAAAGATTCAACAGACTAAGATTGTATCTCACTGGACTATGTCCATTTTAATGTACTAAGACTTTTGTCTTAGGAGAAAGTTTCAACAGACTAAGATTGTATCATTCTCCGATACTTGCTTCATTCACCTTTCAACTTGCCTTATTCATCTTCAAAAACAATTGTATTCACCTTCATGCTCTTCGGATGACTATCCGATGACAGAAAATTTTTTTCTGCCCCAGTTTGACAATATCTTTTGCTCCTGTTTCAAAGCAAAGAAAACTCTGTCGGTTTAAAAATGCGGTGGTTGGTTGTGGCCTTGAACTTCCCGCTTGAATGCTTGGCCTGTTCACCGACTATCCATTTTCACTTCTTCTTTGTTCAAAATCCGCCTCTCTTTAGGCATGTATGTTCTTCCATTCTTGACGGATCTCACCATTCCGATCTTGAAGTCTATGATTTCTTCAATGATTTCACTGGACAACCTTGGGTGTTTCTTGATTGGCTCTTTCTTTTGTCGGAATACACTCCCATATTTCCATTTGTTATATTTTCCCCCGAGTTGGCACTTTGCCGACCTTTGCATCTTGCATGAACCCCAAACGTTTTTATTGTTGCCCGCTCCATTGCACATGTTGCTCTTTGGCTTAAAGCACCGGCCTTGTCTTTTCCTGACTTACGACAATTGTCGTGTTGGCCAAATCCCATCTTGTGCAATTGGAAAGTTTGGTGGCAAATTTTGGAATCATTTCTATACTCGTTATGACCCGACAGACTCAATAAGAGGGAGGGTAAAACAAGGTACAAAGAATAGAAAGAAAGGAAAACATAATTCCTAACAAGAAACCTACGGAAGAATGACCTATCGGATTTTGAATACCGACTCTAGCGACCTTGACATGCACTTTTGGCCTTCTCCGTATAGCAAATTTGATGTTCAACTCTTGTTGCAAGCTCTGCCGTGAAACCGGTCTTCAACACTTCATTTCTTTGATCTGATCCTTAGTCGACTTGTAGTGCCCATAGGGTTTTCACCATCAAGCCTCTCTCATTTGCTCTTTCTTTCTCTCGACTCACCGTCGCCTTACGGTGCCCGTGCGGGTTTTCACCGATAAGACTCTCTCATTTTGATTTCTCTCATCTTGGAGTCTCATGGTGGTTCTCATCATCTTGAATTCTTCATTCTCCTTTGTTCGGACTTGAGTGTTGCCCATTCACCTTTGCTCGTTTGACTCGGCATTTCTTGAAGATTGGTCGGAAGGTCTTCCTTTGGACCGTAATGCGGGCTTTTGGATGGGATATAGAAACAAGAATATAAAGGCTCAAAAATATTTCATCGTGGGTTAAAATTACAACTTTCGGAATCTTATTTATTCGACAACCATAACTTCTGCCCCAGTTTCCTTGTTGGGGGATTTTTTTGGATTTTTTCTTTATTGTGACTGAACCTCAGAGAGGCTGCCTACGTACCCTTTCGGGATCAAGTCAAACGTAGTTCAGATCTACGTCATCAATTTCAATGTTGCATCTTGACTTCTCCCGAATTCTTTTTTTTTCTTTTTTTCTTTTTTCTTTTTTTATTTTCTTTCTTTTTCTTCTCTTTTTCTCTTTTTTTTTCTTTTCTCTTTTTTTTTCTTTTCTTTTGTTCCTCGCTCAATTCTCAATTTTTGTTGTTGATTCCGAAAGAGGGATATGAAAGAAAATATAATATGGCTCAAAGGGGTAGCAATGGATAAAGTGTTTGGATAGCCGAATAAAATGCCTTCGTCATTCCAATCTTCGAGACCTACCAAGTACAAACTACACAATTAAACACCTTTGATTGATTCACATATTTGCCTTGACGACTCTCAGTGCCATTGGGCAACAATCCCGATACCACGAATGGTTCCTTTAGCTTTGGGGTATTTTTGCCTTTGGCTTTAAACCGATGATGCATTTCCAAGGCATTTCTTTATGTTACGCTTTCCCTAATGTTCACTTGATTCCGGCTTCACAGTATTCCAATATGTTTCATTTCTTGCGAGTATCATTACATCTTCAACATTGCTTCATTGTTAAATTGACTTTTAAAATTAGGCCGAGAATTGTGTGCATGTCATGTTGCTAAAGTCAGTATGAGAAAAAATACAAAGTGATCAGAAATGGAATGACTAGGAATGATGGGAAACAGAGAGTTGTATTAAACTGATGGGTTGAAACAACAAGACGAACAACAAAACGAACAAACTAGACTAGAATTACAGACCTAGACAACACTAAACAAATTTATTACTAAACAAAGCAAAATGGAAAGATAGGGTTTTGACTCTCAAGACAACGTCCGGATTACAACCCTGAAATAACCCGAGCAAAAGAGATGACACCAAAATATACCACCAAAACTCCAAGAGACGAAGCGCCTTCCCAATTGACAAGCATGGCATCCTAGCCACTGAATTCTGCATTAATGTTGCCAAGATCACTTTCTGTTTCAATATCTTCAACTTCAGTTGACCTCCCAAGAATATTTTCATCACCCAGGTCACCGGGCATCATTCCCACAAAATGTGCTCCGTTATGTGCAGGTAAAGGATTATGTGCAATGTTTTGGATGCCACTGCCTTGGACCGCAATTATTCCTTCCCGAATCATTCTTTCTATCTCTCTTTTCAAATCCCGACAACTCTCAACATCGTGCCCCAGGGCATTGGAGTGATATTCACACCTTTTGGATGAGTCAAAACTTCTCGCACGTCGGTCCACCCAATTTGGAGGGATGGGTGCAATCACGCCACGTCGTTTTAGCTTCTCAAACAAGCTTGCATAGGACTCTCCGATTGGTGTAAAATTATCTTTCAACTTCTGTTCCTTTCCATACCCCTGGCTTGGATGTGGGTTATAAGGTATTTGAAAATTTTGCGGAGGCTGGTAAAGATTTTGTGATGTTCGGGCTCGCTTTCTTGGGTGTTTTGAGGATTGAGCAACATACCGGACTGGATCAACAGAGTATGGAGGGTTCTGAGGCGGGTAGTAATGCTTAAGAGGGTCATGGAAAACTTGATGAGGTTGTGTATACCTTTGAGATGTTCTCATAGGACCTCTTCTCGACCCTGATGTCATCATGACTTCGTCATCCCTCCTATTCACATCACTGAATTCACTTTGGACATCCTGAGTCGCATTTTTGAGAGATGCTTGACTTATAATTTTGCCTGTCTTAAGACCATCTTCCACCATTTCTCCCATTTTGATTATTTCTTCAAAGGAGTGACCAACTGCAGATATCATGTTTTGAAAGTAATCCGACTCTTGAGCCTGAAGGAAAACAGTGGCCAACTCGTGATCATTCATGGGTGGCTTAGCTCTCGCTGCCTGCTCTCTCCATTTGATGGCATATTCCCTGAAACTTTCAGTTGGTTTCTTTTTCAGTTTAGAAAGGGAAATGCGGTTTGGGGTGACGTCAATATTGTATTGAAACTGTTTGATAAAGGCTTGTGCCAAATCATCCCGGACGTGCCAACCAGATGCGTCCTGATCCCAAAACCATTCAGATGCTACTCCCGAGAGGCTTTCCCCAAAATAAGCCATAAGCAATTCTTCTTTTCTTCCCACACCTCTCAATTGGTTGCAATACCTTTTCAGGTGGGCTATGGGGTTTCCGCGTCCATCATACTTTTCCAATTTGGGAACCTTGAAACCAGGCGGCAAGTGGACATCGGGGAACATACAAAGATCTCTGAAGGCAACACTCTTTTGACCTGCCATTTCTTGCATGTTTTTCAGCCGTTGTTCTAATCTCTTCAATCTTTGGGCCATTTCTTCCTCTACATTCTTTCGGGTAAGCTTCTCAACGTTTGCAGGAAGGTCAAACGAGTACGAGTGGTACTCGGGAGAGTGGTACTGTTCTTGCTGTATAGCAGATTGTGACTCATGAGAAGGTTGTCCTTGGCCATTGGCCCGCATTTTGGTCATTTGTTGTTTCAATGCTCTGTTTTCCTCAACCACAGGTAGACCCTTGTTGAATTTTCTGACCCTGAGTCTCTTGAGCACTCGTAACAACTTCGATGCCGGTTATCATTTTCCTTGGATCTTGCTTTCCAATTTACCACAACCAACCACCTCGACTTTCTGGATCAACAAAACGAAACCACCGGGTTAGCGTTAAGGTATTCCACTTATTGATTTCTCTTCTTTTTTTTCTGCTATTTTCTTTTCTTTTTCCCTTTTTGTGGTTTTTTTCATTCTCTACCTTTTTTTTTTCTTTTGTAGTTTTTCATTTTTTTTCTTTTTGATTATGGATATGGATATGGTCGAATCCTATGTGGATTGCCTACGTATCATGACCACGCATGAATCCGACAGAGCGTAGTTCTTGCAAATTAATGCAAGAAATAAAGAGATGTTTATTTGATTTTTTTGTTTTTTTTTTCTTTGAAGGAAAATTATAGAAGCCGACTCCAACTACAAACTTGTGTAGGAGATTTCTACGAGAATAAGAATATTTTTGGTGTCAATTATGACTATTTCTATAAAATTGGCCACATAATGGCTTATTTGACAAAATGACTATTTTTGCAAAATTTATTTATGAAAGATAAACTTGAAAATTTTTTTTTTATCCTGTGGCTCATGGGGCATCGTTCAGCACCGACACAGGCCAACACAAGATTGAGGAAGTTACAATGCAAAAATGCGGCTATTTCAGCAAAATTTCGGCCATGTAATGGCTTATTTGATAAAGTGGATATTTTTGTAATGTTGATTGATGGCTCAAAACTTGATTTTGCGGATACGGCCTTTCGATATTTCCGCGAGGGAATATTTCAAGGCTATGCCCGCAAATTATTTAAAATGACTCAAAGTGGCTATTCTTGCAAAACGGCCTTCCGGCGTCCTTTGAGGGACATTCAGCTTATTTTAAGCAAGAATAGCATCACCCGACTTATTTATAACAAAATCAAAAATTCGACATTTTTTGGTTATTTTTGCAAACGGGGTGTGAACCCGAACTTGATTTTTGCGGCTATGGCCTTGCAACATTTCCACAAGGAATATTTCAAGGTTGTGCTCGCAAATTATTAAAAATGATTCAAAGTGGCTATTTTTGCAAAAACAGCCTTCCGGCGTCCTTTCGGAACATTCGGCTATTTACAAAAACGGCATCACTTTGATTTTATTGACAAAAATACACACACATTTTTTTTTGATTTTTTAAAAGGGGTGGTTGGACCCGATGAGGGTTGCCTACGTATCCCACCTAACGGCGAGAATCAAACCTGCGTAGTTCGGTCAGATTAATTGACCAATTATTTCAACAAAATTGTTCTACCTATTTTTTCAAATTTTCTTTTCAAGCAATCTACAATATTTCGATATCTAAAATTTCTCTCTTTTTGTTTTCAGGAATTTAGCCAATCAGCATAATAGGACAAATAAATGCAACATATAGCATGCTCGGTCTTTTGGTTACCGGGTCACCTGTCCTAGACGGACCCAACCCCTGTGTTGAGTCCCCTAAGTCAGATATGATGCAAATAAACGTCCTAAATCTAGGCTCAATATCCCGATGTTTTCAATGGTACTAGACCGTGTACCCGAGCGGACAACTCGGATCGAGGAGGGGCTACGTACCGGTGACCCGCGGAGTCAATCGGCTTTGTAACTTGTCCGGCCTCTTTTTTCTTATTTTTGGTATTGACACTAACAGAAAGGGGAGTCTCAACCAGTAAGCACATCCCCGGAGATAAAGAAGAGAAGGGTTTTCGGCACAGTTTTATATATACAGTTCACGCAATATCAAAGCGGTAAACATGTAGCACATTAATCAAAACATATAATGAAATCAGATATAAGCAAAAACAACAATTTAACTGAGCTCGAATTCTTAAACCCTGAACCGAAGTTTCGGGTTACTTGTCCCCAGCAGAGTCGCCAGAGCTGTCACACCTCCTTTTTTCCACCGCACATAACGTAAAAACGTAAATGTGCCACTGTTTAATACTACACCCCGAAAGGGATATAATAATAATCAGTGAAGGAGTTTTTCCACTTAAAGGACAGTCGGAACGGGATCAATTTATTTAATTATTCAGAGTCGCCACTTGGAAAAATAATGGTGTCCCAAGTCACCGGTTTAATCCCGAACCGAGGAAATTTATGACTCGGTAATACAGTCTGCGAAACTAGAAACCTGGATAAGGAATTCTGTTAACCCGGGCGAAGGTGTTAGGCACTCCCGGATTCCGTGGTTCTAGCACGGTCGCTCAACTGCAATTTTTTGCTTTTATCTGATTTCTTTACATATTTTAATTATGTGCTATTAATGTTCCGCTTTTCAATTTTAAAAGAATTGCGACGTCACGAAAACACATTTTTGAGTCACACCGCAACCGGTACGCCTGTGACTTTAATGTATTTCAGTTTCGCCGAGAGCAAGATTTGGGTCACATAAATGCGCACCCGTGATTAGGAAGGTATTATTATTAACTAACGCGCCTAAAGTAATTTCGCTTTTGTACTTTGCGAGGGCCATGAAATTTGCTAAATGGCACGCCTCGAATTCTAAGGACAAAACAAGAATTGAATAAATATTACCAGCCTCAATAGCCATCTCAAAATAATGTTGAGCTTCTTTGTAATCCTTCCTTTCAAGCAATACACAACACAGTCGATGCAAAGCGAGTGCCTTCTGCCATCTTTCGTTAGCACTCGTTTAACATAACTGTAACTTTGGACATCATGTTATCTTCGATTGCTACCTGGCTAAGGAAATAATATAACAGAAAAGAAGCTTGCCCAAATGTGGCGAGTCTCTCCCTAGCCTCAGAGCTACAAAATGTGTTGAGAACCTTTGGATTATATAAATAACCTGGAAGCTCTCTTAGCATCAGCTGCAAGCAAGACGCCACGAGCAAATGTGCTCTCTCCTCCAGAGCATAATCAATAAGAACCAATGCCTCATCGATATCGGAAAGCAAAGATGACAAGTAACAGTCACAAGCAGATTTCATTTCTTCACAACAGAATCTATTTGCAAATGAAAGAAGCTCCAGAAGTATATTGGGTGAGCAAGAATCTAATCTTCTAGTCCTAGTAAAGAAATCTACAGCTCTCATTCCGTCCGCAGATATACCAACGTGTGTAAAAACAATTCTTTGCTTATCAGACTCAATGAAATTACCATACAACATTGATTTTAATGGAGCAGAGAGAGCTGCAATTTTACCTCGAATACTGTTGACTTCCTCACTGCCTATGAAAAAGCAAACAACCCCATCCTCTTCTGATTCTGAGCTCATGAACTCTCACCGGACTCGAACAACAACACCAATGATCGAACACCCGTTTCAATTCCACCCAAGCTGGTTTCCAGAGGCCGATGGAGAAAACTGATGGAATGGAGCTCGACTATTCCGGTATCAACAACAGCAGCAGATTGCATATCAATTCCAAATCGAAACTCAAAATGGAGCATCGAACTGGATTAAAATCCGGCGTGTAGTCTCACTATCTACATCTATATGAACACTCCTATAGACTTCCTCTCCAGATGTGCTGCAATCCATATAGTTCTCGAACGCCCCTGTTACTAGTTGCCACAAATCTGGAAATAGGAGGTGAATCCAACAATAGAGACAACAAACGAACCAAAACTAACAGCAGAAATGCATCGATACGCAATTGTGAAATAAAAATCACTTGACTACTCCTAAATATTGCTAATTCCCAGGAGTCTTAGAGTGTTTGGTCCTATGTCTAATTTCAAGTCATAAAGCAGATTCACACGGATTAAAACTTAACACAAATACTTCAGCTCTTCAAATGAAAACCAACAGTGCATAATTTGCCTTCAACAACCTGTGAAAACCTGCTGTTTAAACAGCGCGAGACAAGAGAAATTTCCAGCAAGGACAGATGTCTAAACCGAGGTCCAGAGAGGCTAATGATGATCTATAATTGATGATACAATATGAGTGAATACAATCTAAACCAAATGGATGATTCAGAGATGATTCAGTCATTTAAGGTCACATGCAAGACTGATATTCGAGTGAAAGAGAAGAAATAGATGCAGTTCTACACATACCTATTTCGCATGACAACTTTGACTTAACCTCTTGTTTTAAACCAAAATCTAGGGAACTGGATTGTCACAATCACAGCTGCCAAATGCAAATGCTCTAATGAAACCTAGCACTTCAAATTGCTTGACGCAAGTTACTCAAGTTTGAAAGAAGTAGAAAAGGGAACCAATGATCTATACATCTTTAGCAACAAGGCATGAGCAAAACTAGAAACTGACTTCAGCAAACAACACAACATGCATCTTTAATCCCCATTCCTGTAGAATAACATCTGCAATGGTGCCAATCCTAGCCAAAATTGTAGCAGATCACTAGAACTTTGGGCAGGAAGATAGCTGATCCAATTGATAAGAATTCAAGCGTTCAGATAGTTATACATTTCTAACGTTAAGGCATGAATGAAAACTACGCGTGACTCAACTAATTTTAAAGTTTGTACCTGAATAAGCATGAAATTTCAGGAAGAATACACGAGTCCTTCGCTGATTCAAATAGCAATTACAAACCAACTCCGACAGCTTATGATAACAGAACTCCAAGCAAAATTAACCTTCGGACAATTTAGGAACCAATTCTCCAAACATTTTCAGAACAAACTACGATCGAACAGCGATAGACAAGGCAGACGAACACACAAATCGCACGTTAAATGAATTCTAACAGTAACCTAACATGCCTCACCAATTCAAATAACCACACAATCAAATCGAGCCTCGATTAACCACGTTGGAGTTGAACAGATTTCATATAGACGTCCAAATACCAAAAGAAACTGAAGATACACCACTGAGAATGAATTCATTCAACATGAACTTCAATCATAGAACTAATCGAAGCAGAAACACATAGTTCAAAGCATTGAGACGAAACAGAATTGCAAGAGCAGAGAGATTAACATTGAACCTGAAATTCCGATCTTCTTTTGATAATACAATCGAAGGCGATTACACAGTTTCGACTCAAAAGCTCGATAGCAATAAAACAACTTGAACTTAACCAAATGAATTCATAGATGGGAGAGTGAAGCTCAACGTGCTCAAACAGAATACTCAACAACAGATCGAACTCAATCGAATTCCATAACGAACGGAAGAAGAACAAAAATGAACAAAAATTGAAGATGAAATCTCAAGAACTTAAGAACCCTAGAATCTAATTTTTAAAATCTAAAATTTCCTCTGAAGTTTTCTTCTCGAATTTTTCTCTCTCGCGCTCTCTGGAATTCGCATCTTTCAAAAATTAGATAACACCTCTTTTGAAGACCAAATGCCTGATGAATGTGGGGCTCAGATCGAATGAAACCAATCTAACGCCTCACACTCATCCAGCATTCCATCTCCAGAAGCTTCCAATCTCCGAAAAATGAGTGAGTGAGAGGAGAGGGAATATTAGCGTCAGAAACCGTTAGAACGGTAAGATGAGAGAAGGAGTAACGCGTGGGTTAGGGATTGATGCTCACTCGCGTGAATTTGGACTGGATCTGGGGAAGGGTTGGTTCGTGTTCTTCTTGGAGAAGAACAGTGGCTGCATCATTTGGGTCATGTGAAATTAGGGCGTTAGGGCTGAATAGGTGGTTTGGGCATGGGCTTGGGATGATTTGGGCCAGGTTTTAGGCAAAAATGGCCCAATTCGGGTCTGATGTTATTTTCTTTAGTTGTTCTAAAATGAATTAATACCTACTAGCAGAATTAATTTTCTAAATGCAAATGCATATTTTTTTTTGTATTTTTTATACTTGAATTAACATGAATTAACACACGAATTGTAAAAATAAGGAAAAGTTATTTATTTTGAATTTATGGGAATAACTCACATGTAGGGTAAAAATCACGTGCTCACAACAATCGACCCTGCACTTACAGTAGAGTACGTGTCTCACCTCAATACAGCGTCACATAGTGATATACCGGGGTTTAGAACCCTCAAGTCATCACCCATACACATTACTCACCTTCACTCGGCTCGAAAGCTAGTCTGCAATGCCCTTGCCACGAGAATCGGCCTCTACAGGTTCAGAATCTGATCCAAACCAATAGGAATACATCAAATTAGGCTAAAGGAACATAACCCAATCGAAATAACTCGAATTACACCAAAAATCACGAAGTTGCCTAAATCCGACCCTCGGGCCCGCTTCTCAAAAAATTACAAAAGTCACATTTTCAGAATCTTTATCTCGATACGAGTCCATACATATAAAGTTTATCAAAATCGGACTCCGTTTTCCCATTCAAATCAGTGATTTTCTATAACCGAGACTTAGAGCAAAAATCCCTCATTGGTACACCTTAATTCTTCCAATTTCAGAGGTTAACTCCATAATTTAATAATGTATTAATATAGATTGAGTCCATGAGTGCTTACTTGATGAATTCCCTTGATTTCCTCCTCAAAATAGCCTAAATCGCCTCTTAGTTTGAAGCCCCAAGTGTTAACTTCTGAAATTTCGAACCCTTCTGTTCATTAATGTCTGACGAATTTTCGCTTCTGTGATACATAGCTCGCCCAAGTGAGACCACTTCTGCGACCTGCTACTAAAGTCCTTCACCGCTTCTGCGGTTCAGGTCTCGCACATGCGAGACCGCCTAAGCGGGTTTCCTTCCGCTTCTGCGAAGATCCCCCAAATCGCTAAAATCCGCTTCTGCGAACAACGGCTCGCTTCTGCGAGCCCGCCCCTGCGACAAAAACTACCGCTTCTGCGGAATTACACTGGCCAGCCATAAACTCGCTTTTGCGAGCAATATTCCGCTTCTGCGGAGCCACCTCTGTGGTCCTCCATCCGTAGAAGCGAAAACACTGCTGCAATAAATACCAGCAGCTATAAAACTCCAAAATTCATCCGTTTAACCCTCCGAAAATATCTCGAGGCCCCCAGGACCTCAACCAAAAATACAAATCCACTCTAAATCATCACACGAACTTGTTCCAATCATAAAAGCATACCCTCAAACACATGAATCACCAAATTAAGGCCGGTTCAAGCCTAAGATTCAACCAAAACTTCCAAAACCTACATTCTATCAAAAATCCGACCAAACGATGTCCGAATGACCTGAAAATTTGCAGACATATCCAAAATTACCTAACAAAGCTACTGTAACTGTCAGAATTCCATTCCGACTTCCGGATCAAATCTCACCTATAGATCGGATTTCGCCTAAATTCCAACTTAGCCAATTCAAGCCTATTCTACATCGGACCTCCGAATTCAATTCCGATCGCCCCCTAAGTCAAAAATCACCTCCCAAATCTAATAGAATCATCAAAATGCGATTTCGAGCCCTCTAACCACATATTCAACTTCATGTTGACTCTTTCAGAAACAAGCTTCACTCAAAAAGGCTATATGCCTTATTTTCAACCAGAATTAATCCCAATTCACCCCATAGACTATAACATAGATATAGAAACATGAAACACCTAAATGAGGGGATAACGGGGTGGTAAATCTCGTTATGACGGGTCGGGTCATCACAAAAACTGAAATAATTAACAAAAAGAGAAAAATGATGCTACGAACGCTGGCATCCACCTCTTTAACTCATATAGCTCTGCCTCTGATCGGCCCAAACCTGCTACCGGGTGAATAGATACATGCATCTGCACACGAGGTTCAGGGAGTAAAGTGAGTACTCCAACTCAGTGAGTAATAAAGGTAAATAACAACTAAGTAGTAAGAAATCACGTAAAGCAACCAACATGCTGTATAGAAGCAGGGTACAATCCTTTGAGAAAATAGTGAGGCTGTGAAATCTTTGGAAATATCTTGGCTAAGTTTAAATTACTTTTAAAAATGATCTTTTCAACAGTTACCAAAATGATTTCAAAATAGTTAGTGCTGATAAGCACGGAAAAATCCGCCCATCGGGCTCAAATACCACAGTATAACAGGTAAAAAGGAAAATAAATATGCAAGATGAGCACATAAAAGTTTGCCCCTCGGGCAATATCTCAAAACAGTACTAGCCCATCGGGCTCACTTTAGCCCCTTAGGCTCTCTCTCTCAGATCACTCTCAGAATAGTATCATATAGTAACTGTTGCATCTTGCAGCCCGATCCACATCTCGCTGCAGTGTGCATCCCGATCTATATATCACCGATGGCACTTACTAGGGGTGTGCAGACTCCGTGAGGGTCCCCTTACGGCCCAAACGCAATATCAAGTCACCTCGTGGCATATAAAACAAGGTCTGAAAGCCTTCTCACATCACACTCGAGGCATGAAAGCCTCCTCACATAACACTCGAGGCCTGAAAGCCTCCTCACATCACTCAACGTATCCTCATATATGCCCTTCGGCCTTATTCCATTCAAAAAACATCATAAGCCCCTCGGGCATCAATAAAATAGTGGTGCTCAGCCCAAACAATAGTGGAAGTATCATTTAAGTCTCAAAATTCAATTAAAATGGCTGAGTTTGTAAAACAGTATAATCAACAGTACTGGGTTCAAGTGGTATGTCAAATAGTAAGGAAACAGTAATAAAATCCTCAAAGGGTTCAAATAATTGGCATGAAACCCAACTATGGAAATCAGCCCAAATCATGATAATTTCAAATAAGTTTCGGTAAAATACGTGGTAAAATCATCAATTGGGACGGACCAAGTCACAATCCCCAATGGTGCTCTACCCCACGCTCGATATCTGGCGTGCAAGTCACCTTAATATAGCACTACGTGTGCTAATTTGGGGTTTCAAACACTTAGGATATCATTTATAATCATTACTCACCTCGAACCAGCAAAATTTCCAGCTCGCGACGCCCTTGCACCTCAAATCATGCTCCACGCGCGTCGAATCTATCCAAAATAATAGCAAATACATCACAATATGCTAAGGGAACAAAGCCCAAACGAAAATAATTTATAACAGGCGCAAATCCCAAAATTACCAATACCCCAGCCCCGAGACCGCTTCTCGAAACTCAGAACTTTTTACATCAACGGGTTCCTTATCTCGCCACGATTCTATACATATCAAGAACTCCCGAATCTGAGTTAAAATCACCCATCAAATCCCCAAATTAAATTTCAAAATCTCAAGCCTTAGTTCTTGAATTTTAGGCTTAGTTTTTTAAATTTTTTTGTCATTTTTGAAATTTTCTTTTTTGCAGAATAGCTTAGAATATTATTTTTGACTAATCTGCCAAGTTTTAGATTTTTTGGAGTTGTTTTAAGCAGGTTGGATTGACCCGGATGACAAAAACCAGTAGCCGCAGAAACTGTGCAAGAATGCCCTGCTAAAATCGCTTCTGCGACATTTGACCGAGTCCGCGGAGCCGCAGAAGCGTCCAACCAACGGCAGAAGTAGAAACTTCCGCAAAAGCGGCCCACCGATCGCCTAAGCGGTCTCGCAGAAGCGGGATTTTTTCGCAGAAGCGAAAAACGTACAGGTTTTAAATGTCAAAACAAAGTGAAACGGTTCTTTTGTCAAAAATACTCCCCTCACACTGTTTTCCCCTGCCCTAACTCCCCAAATACTAAAAAAATTTGCGAAGGTCAAAGAAAATCTCTTGTAATTCCTTTCTCTTGTACAAAATCAGGTAACGTCTTCTACATTCTCATCTCATTCTTTATGTCCTTCATCTTATTTCCTTAGCCAACAGTTTTTTTTCTTTAGTTATTTTGTTTGATTTTTCTTTTTCTTTCTTTTTGTTTTGAATTCTTGTTGTTAGCTTTAGGAAGTGAGGGATTGGTTGAGTGTAGTAATGTGTGTGCTACTTATTGAACGAAAAAAATGGGGGAAGTCTTGAGTACCCCATTTTGTGTGAAGAAGGTTTCATTTTATCTCGCTCGCAAAGTGTTCGACACAATGCTTGAGTGAAAATCTTGTGCAAAGTGGTACAAATTTAGTTTACATTGAATCATGTATTTTATAGTGCTGTATTATTTGATTTTTGATGCCAAATTTGGGTTGAAAGTGCAAAAGAAAACGAAACATATCTGGAAAGTGGGAAGAAGAGCAGAACCGCAGAAGCGGACATATTTCCGCAGAAGCGTAACCGCTCCTGCGGTAGAATATCCGCAGAAGCAAAAACAAAAATATAATAATTAAATAAAACTGCAGAAGGGGTGGATTTTCCGTAGAAGTGGAACCGCTTCTACGTTTCAAGTCCCGCAGAAGCGGAAACTGCAAGAATTTAAAAACAAAACAGTATGTTTGCAACTGTTGCTTCCCGGGCCCATTTAACCTAATTTTTTGGCTCAATTACAGTGTTTTGAATTGCTTAACATGATTCCATTGTCCGACTAACTTTGTGTTAAATTTTTGTAGGTGGTTTAATTGAAAATGGACCCAAACAAAAGCGGATCGCACCATGAAATTCAAGAAGAAATCGATGAACCTTTTGACGAGTCGTACTTCATGTCTACTGCATGTGAGCGGAGATATCTGGACGACCTCGTCCATAAGAAGATCATTCTTGAAAAAGGGATACATGAGATAAATTGGCCGAAAAGCTTCCAGAATTCTATGCTCGGCTCAACTCATCAGGATGGTCTTACTTCATCACCACCCCTTGCAAAGCCAATGAGGAGTGGGTGCGTGAGTTTTATGCTAACCTCCAGCATGTAGATTTTGATAGCCTACAAGTAATCATCAGAGAGAGGATGGTAAGGTTCGGGATTGAGCAAATCAATGACACTTTGGGTATTCCCAACTTTCCGGTGGAGCAGGTACAAGCAAAGGACAATTGTGAAAATGGAGCATGGCTTGTCTCCAAACTCTTCCCATCGCAATTGAGAGAAATATGGGGAACCAAAAGGAAAGGGCTCAAATCTACTGAATTCACTACAGATGCCAAAATGTGGCTCTACATCCTGAGCAATAGAGTCTCTACGTGCGGCAATGTGACTGATGTCTCCTACACCCGGGCACTAATCATAGCATGCATTCTGGATGGCATTCCGGTGAATGTGGGGTACTACATTCTGCAGGAGATGAGGCAGTACTTGAGAGAGTACTCGAGAGACAAGGATGCAGGCCTACTGTTCCCCTCGCTGATTACACAGCTGTGCACCCGGGCAAAGGTTGATGTCCGTAGCATTGATCGGTGGCTACCAGCGGAGAAACATTTTCATCCGTTGAGAGTGACAGGAGAGGGAAGTGTGGTCAAAATCAAGAAGAGGAAAGTTACCATCACAGTCACCGGTTTAGAGTCTTCTTCGCAGGCAGCTGCTCAGGGGCCATTCATGATGCTTAACTCCGAGCTTCAAACAATTAAGGAGTTAGTGTCGCAGCTTCCGAGTGTGACATCCTCCTCTCAGCCTTGGCCTTCTTACTTCTCTAGGGAAGATATGCAGGGTTACTTGGATGCTCAGAAAATCCAAGATGATAACATGAAGAAAATGGCAGCATCAGTGACCAAACTGGAGGGAGCCTACAGTACTTTGGCTAAGGCCCATGCCACCCTTCAGTCCGATTTTGAATTGGTTTGAATGCATAAAAATGGTTTTCCCAAAGTTTTACTTAAAAATTCCCAAAACACCACGGGCCCACGTGGTCGAAACTCAGGGTTCGGACCAAAATCCGGTTACCCATTCCCTCACGAGTTCAATTATATGATTTATTTTGAAATTGAACCTCAAATCGAGGTCCAACTCCCCAATTTAAGAAAAACCTAGGTTCTACCCAAAAACATCAATTTCAACCATAAAAATCTTTGATTTCACATAGAAAACATATTTAATGATGTTAGGAATTGAAAGAGTTGGGTGAAAATCAACTTACAAGTGATTTGGAGTGATATTGCTCTTGAAAAATCGCCTATGGGGTTTTGGGTTTTGAAAGAATGGTGAAAAGAGGGTTTTAAATCGTTTAAGTATAAAATTGCACAGGTGCGGATATGGAAATTACGAACTTTTGTTCGCAATTGCGAACATGACAGGCCATTGCTCAGACTTCTTTCGAAGTCTTTGTTCGCATTTGCAAACTTAAGCAAATCCTGGGCATTTTCGCATTTGTGATGATTTGTTCGCATATGCGAACGTAGGCTAATTCTGGGGGAGTTCGCATATGCGATGGGGGTGTTCGCATTTGCGAACTCAGGCTAAATTGGCACTGCTCGCATTTTCGAGCCTTGTGATCGCATTTGCGATCCCTGCCCTGACTGCCCAGCTTTCGCATTTGCGATTGATTCTTCGCATTTGCGAAGATATCAGCTGGGGGGAAATACCAGCTGTGGTTATTTCAAAAATTGCTCTCACGGCCTATCCAATTTGCACCCGAGCCCTCGGGGCTCTAAACCAAACATGCACACAACTTCAAAAATATACCACGAACTTGCTCGCGCGATCAAATCGCCAATATAACATCGTTTTCATAGAATCAAGCCTCAAATTCTTGATTTCTTCTCTTAAACTTTATAAACTTTCAAACTTGGAACTCATAGTTCAAAACACGTCAAACGACGTTCAATTTCCGTCAAACTTTGTAGGAAGTGCTTAAACAATATATAAGACTTGTACAGGGCATCGGAACCAAAATATGAGCCCGATACCTTGGTCTTTTAATCAATTTTTATTTTTATTTTTCTTAATAATTTCAGAAAAATAATTTAACAGAAAAATTCATATCTCGGGCTCTAGGCCTCGGAATTTGACTCCGGGCATATGCCCGAGTCCCATATTTTTCTACGGACCTTCCGGGACCGTCCGTACTCGGGTCCAGGTCCGTTCACCAAAAATATTGACCGAAGTCAACTATATCAATATTAATATCAAAATTCTTCAACTCTTTCATAGAATTCACATATTACAATACAAAAAATTTTCGGCTACGCGTCCGGACTGTGCACGTAAATTGAGGTAATACACAATAAGGTTTTCTAGGCCTCGAAAGTACGGAACAGATGAGGAAAACATGTGATGACCCTTTCTTGCTTAAGTTTTTAAAGATTAACTGAAAAACTTTAATTTATGTTTTATTTTTTTACCCAGTGTAATAGGAAAACTCCAGCTCTTCCTGCTGAAGTTTTTAAATATTAACTAAAACACTTCAGAACCTATGCTGAAGTTTTTTGGTCAATATATAATTTTAATTTATATTTTTCTTTTTTACCCAAAGTAGGAGAAAAATTTCACCTCATATTGCTGAAGTTTTTAAAGATTACGTAAAAACCTTCAGCAACTAATGCTTAAGTTTTTGTGCAATATGAAATTTTAATTTATGTTTAATATTTAACCGTTGTAGGAAAAAAACTTCAGCTCATTTTGCTGGATTTTTAAAATATGAACTAAATAACTTTAGCTTGTTTAGCAAATAAACAATGATAACACTCATATAATATTTTAATATGTTTTTTTTCTTCGTTGTGTTATTTGTCGGCTCGTTTTACTTTTTTGCGCAATATGAAATTTTAATTTATGTTTAATATTTAACCATTGTAGGAAAAAAACTTCAGCTCATTTTGCTGAATTTTTAAAATATGAACTAAATAACTTTAGCTTGTTTAGCAAATAAACAATGATAACACTCATATAATGTTTTAATATGTTTTTTTCTTCGCTGTGTTATTTGTCGGCTCGTTTTACTGAATTTTTTAGATATGAACTAAATAACTTCAGCTTGTTTAGTAAATAAACCAAAAAATTTAGCATATTTGTCGGATTAGAATGTTAGAATTCAACATCAAACAGATTTAGAAAGCAAATTCATCATATCAGTGAAGTTCGTTAAACAACTTCGATCAACCAAAATTAGATGAATTTGAATACTTACAATGTATTTTTGGAATTTGAATTTAGAATTTGAATCTGGTTCATATGCTTGATACATCTTTTATATGTTTTGGAAGGGGTATAGTGGTCATATTATTACGGATTTTTTGTTAGTTGGTTATGAATATTGTTTTTGAAAATATGGTATAGCTTAAAAGGTGGCATAAATATAGGGTACGACTGCAAATCGCCCCTGCTTTTAGCTTATAATCACTTTGGTTGTTTACCAAACACGTAAATAAATAAGTCAAAAGGAATAAGTCAAAAGGTGCTTATTTGGTTATTACCAAATGCGTAAATAAGCCAATAGATGCTTATAGCCAAATATCCTCTTAATCCGACAAGAAGAAAATCTCAATTTACACTTGTACGCTGAACCTTACACGTCTACCGTTGATATTAATACTAGATTGATGATAGCAGAATTTGCACATATTCAGACATATTTAGTTATCAGCCCGTTAATTTTATTAAACTAATCTTAGCAACATCTTAGTCCCTAATTGTATTGTTGATATCATTCATTACGTCTTGCATCCATAAATTTGCTTTGAAAAACTTTACCTTTCCTTCCACCTTAAGCTATTCCGGCAAAGCATCAAATTATTCGTACTTTGTTCCAAATTGGTGCACAAACAAGCAAATGAATCGCACTACAGCAAAATCATGAGGTAACTGAAGACATTGATATAGGTAAAATGCACCACAGAAAGATCATTAAAACAAAACTTACTAAACATCGCAACAAAATTTAGCATGTTACTAACTTTACTACCAAATTGTTGTAGCTGAATACTCAAAAATTGAACAGAACACAATGACAAGATAAAAAGTAACAAGCAAATTGTCTTAAGCCTTGTCAGCCTTTGAAGCAGTGGCAGCAGCTTGACCACGAAGACGACCAGTCCTCCTTGCAGCAATAAGACCGACCTTTTGTCCAGGAGGTGCATCACGACGGACTGTGCTGGCATGACCAATATGTTGATGGTTACCACCACCATGAGGATGCTCCACAGGATTCATAGCAACACCACGGACCTTAGGCCAGCAGTTCCTCTTCACCCGGTACTTGTGGTAAGCATTACCAGCTTTGAGCATTGGTTTCTCCGTACGTCCTCCTCCAGCAACTTGACCAATCATGGCACGACATCCACTGGGCACAATCTTTTTGGCTCCTGATGGAAGCTTAACTCTGATAAAAAATTCATATTTGATTAAACAGATTTCAATAAACATCTGAACATAACTTGCAAACAACGGAATGGCCATAATATCACCACAACATGTATATCAAATCTGTTTAGACTACTTGATAAAAACATGGGACAAAGCCTAAAATGTAAACTAAAATCGTAACAATCACAAGAAGAGCTAAATTTCTGCCCCTCCGGGATAGGGGTAAAGTATGTGTACACTCTAACCCTCCCGAGACCCCACTAATGGGATTCTAGTGGATTGTTTTTGTTATCACAGAAAAAAAGAGCTAACGAAACACGTGGAAATTCAAGGTAATTTGGGTCAACATGTAATAAGGTAAGTTTACCACAGCATATAACATGTTACCACCAACAATCTTCCCCAGCTAGAGCGCACACATAAACACTTCCCACTCTTTCTTAACCACCACCGCAATGAACCTCAGTAAAAAATTTATTCGCACAAGGCTAAATATCATAAATAAGTATAATAACAGTGGATATAATTCAGTAAAAAGATGCCCTTTTTCACATAGAGCTTCATCATAAAGACAATATAATGACACAATTAACCTCCTTCCTCAACTCCAACAGCTCATAGTTCACATTAAAGTGGTCTAATCCACATTAAATAAAAATGCAACGTAAGAGCAGATAACTCGGGATAGCAACCAGCTGCAAAGGACAAAACTTTGCCTAGTTACACCAGCAAACTATATTTCTGTTTATAGGTGTCACTACAGTAAGGCTGGTCAAAACTAAATCATCTTTACCACAAATTTAACCATTATCTTGACTCAGCTACTATATTCAGCAATTATCAACCCATGAATTAATCATATTTATACAAGCTGATTTCAAGTTGTTCACTTAATCAACTTCACTTATCACCCCACACTAGTTGGGTCGACTAAAAATAGCATTTTTCAATCATAATCCAGAAAGCATTTATAAGGCTTCTAACAGTTATACACAAACCAGAATAACAAATTATCAACAATCAAACAAAACTATAATTTGTTTCAGAAAACAATTAATAATATACCTAGTGGTACCATTATCAGGGTTGTGACTGATAACAATGGCATAATCACCAGAGCATCTAGCAAAAACACCACGATCTCCTACTTTATGCTCCACATTACATACAACAGCTCCTTCTGGTATAGATCTGAGCGGCAATACATTACCGACCATAAGAGTAGCTTTTTTACCGCAGTAAACGAATTGACCAGTGTACATCCCTTCGGCAGCAACGAACAACTCTTTTTGGTGCTTGTAACGGAACGGATGACGGAATGTCACGCGCGCGAGTGGTGCTCCTCTACCGGGATCGTGAATCACTTCTGTGATTACTCCCTTTAGGTAACCATTACGTTCGCCGAAATCGAGTGTACGGAACCTGGCCGGGCCTTTACGGTGGTGAGTGTGGGATTTGAAAACGGATCCTGCTCCCTTACGTTGTGCTCTGATTACACGACCCATTTCGCCGTCTCTCTCTCTCTCTCGCCGGAGGAGTTGAGGAAATGATACAAAGGAGATGATATACTCGGGGTTTTTAGGGTAAAGGATTGCCCGAGATATTCTTTGGGCCACGAATATTTAGTCTGAGCCCATATAAAATCATGAGAAACTTACAAATGACCAGATTTAGTGATAGTTGAAAAATAGCCAAATTTCATAAGTTATTGAAATTTAGCCATATTTTGTATAAAGAGAAATTTGAGCGAAAATACTATTCAAATCCAAAATACGCCCGTAAATTTTATGAGAATATAAGCATAATTATGCTAGAACTCCTATATATTTTACGGGAGTTCCAACAAGTATAAATATCCGGTGTAATATACTGGAGTTTGGAACACTTGTGCTCAGTCTTCCGCAAATTTTACAGGAGTTAGCAAAGTATACCGGTCTAGCATAATATGCTGGAGTTCGTACACAAATGCACCAGAACTCCCGTAAATTATACGGGACCGATCCCTGTTGTAACAAAATGATGGCTATTTTTCATTGACTTAGTAAACGCTAGTTATTTTTTATTGACTAGTATAAAAACTGGCTATACCATAATATTTGTCTTTTAACAAAATAGGAAATTGATCGGTCGACAGAAACCAGTTTCAAAAAATACATAGGAGTATATTTTATCTACTATATTTTTTGCTAAAAATATATATATTTCTCTTAGTTTTTTCGTTTCTTATTTTTTTAAGAAGAATTAACATCACTCACGTAATCACTTATACTAAAGATTGCCAACATATATAAAATTTCATATAATTTAAGTATAATATTATATAATTATATATAGTTAGTATATAAATATAAATTAATTTAAAAAAATAAACAATAAATCCAGTTGGTTATTTGTGTAACACTCTCTATTTTTCTATGTTTCTCCTTTTTCATGGATTCAAACCCACACCATCGTCTTTTCACTCCTCTTATTTTTTTTTAAGTTTAAGGAAGAATTAATATAAGTAGCCGCTCATCAAACTGCTAAATAAACTAGAAATAATGCTGGATGAATCTTATTTTAAATTATGTTTTTTTATTTTTATTCTCTTGAGAAAATAACCTTGCACTAGATTTTTAAAATAAGTTGGATAGGATTTTGCTCGATTGCTAGAATTTTAATCATGCTGGGCAAAATTTTAAAGCACACAACTATAGCAACCGTTAGGATTTTATTACAAAATTTTGATCATCACCAGAATTTCAGCTACAAGAATTCCAATATAGTAGCCAAGGAGTTCAAAAATTACTGTCCGTCGTATGTTCAACTTCTACGTGTGTGACACTATAATATCTTTTTTTAATCATCTTATATAATTTTTTGATTCCAACATTAAACAAGAGAAAATAGTTGAACAATCACAGCCTTTAGTGCAATATGATTGGAAGCCAATACTATATAAAATTTGCAAGAAGTATGGCCATGATGAACAAGCATTCAGAGCTAAAAAGGTGCAGCAGCCTCCTCCTAAGGAGAAAGAACAAGATAACAATACACAAGCTACTTCTAATGTAGTTTGTAGATGGAATGTGCCAAGAAAAAAGACCATACCAATACCTCAAGGGACTAATCAAATAAAGGAGACACAAAATAAGGAGATACAGGAAAAGAAAGGATGGGTCAAGCCTTAACATGCTGCTAAGCATACAAACAAGCAACCACAAAATGCTAGCAATGGGATAATCAAAGAAGATCAAAATACTTTCCAAAATCTAATGCAACATGATGTTAAGGGCATGTATGTGCAGAAAAAAACAGTAATGTATGAATGTGGGAGGGAAGCCAAACTCTCTCATTGAGCATGAATAATCTTATGTGCTGGAATAATAGGGGCGTGAATGCTCCTAACAAACAAAAGGAGATCAAACTCTTTTGTAATAAAGAGGACATTAGTTTGATAGGATTATTGGAAACTAAAATAAAGGTAAATAAGGTGCAAATCAACTAGCCTGCGAACTTTTTAGTAGTTTGGGGTATATCACATACTTAGCTGAACATTATAATGGGGGAGTTTGGGTGACTTGAAGACCTGAGTATTTTAAAGTTGATTTACTGATCATGTGTGCGCAAGCAATCACATGTCAAATTTATCATGTGAGTTTACAAACTATTTACATAATGACATTTGTATATGCACATAATACCAAAGAGGAGAGGAGTTTATGGAGTTATCTGGAATGAGTAGCTAATGGAATGACACATCCTTGCATTATGGTGGGAGATTTTAACTCTATTTTACATCCGGGGGATAGGATAGGTGGTACACCTGTTACTATGGCTAAGATCTCTGATTTTCGTAGGTGCATTAAAAATTATGGACTACTTGAATTCCTCATAACTGGTAATCGATACAGGCATGGGGATTGCAGGATTATGTCAAGAATTGACTGGGCTTTCATCAATTTAGCGTGACTTTCCTATAGAAAATATTATTGATCATTGCCCTTTAAAATTGACTCCATAAAGTACACAAAGAAAGAACAGGCATGCTTTCAAGTTTTGTAATGTATGGACTTCACATTTAGATTTTCTAGATGTAATGACAGAAGGCTGGATGCAATCAATCCAGGAGTATAATATGTTTCAAGTGTGAAGAAGATGAAAAATTGAAGGATACATTTACAAAATTTAGCAGAAGGCATTTTAGTGACATTGTAGAAAGGGCATATGGAGATAGCTTAGCTCTTGCAGAGATACAAGCAAAACTGCATAGTAATCCTCTTGATACAAGGATACAACATGCAGAGAAAGATCTCTTTCAAAAGTTCTAGAGGTCCTTCTATCTTGCTGAGGTTCACCTCTAACAAAGAAGTGAAGTCACATGGCTCAAATTGAATGATGATAATAACAAATATTTTTTCTCTTTGATCAAGCACAGGAAATTGCCACAAGTAGTTCTTCAGTAGACAGACAAGCATGGTGACAGATCAATAAGAGATAGCAGATGTATTTGTAGAGTATTACCATGAGTTGCTAGGGACAATATCTTAGCTTTTCAGAACTTTATAAAAAATGGACATACGTTGGCGCACACAACTGCTGCAACTGGTTAGGCCATACACTGCTACTAAAGCCAAAGGAGCAATGTTTAGCATTGAGAAAACTAAGAGTCCAGGGCCTGATAGATATGAAAGTGGGTTCTACAAAGAATCATGGCTCATTATAAAAGAGGAGGTGGCTAATGCAATATTGGAATTTTTTTACAATCACCAAGTCCTGACACATATCAACTCAACAAATATTGCCCCGATTTCAAATGTGGAAAATCCTCAGCTAGCCACTCAATACCAATATCATGTTGTAATCTATATATAATTAAAAGCCAAAGACAAAAGCTTTTTATGAAGCCAAGTGTCAAAGCAAGGAATTAACACATGGCTCATTAGGACATTGTTCCTAATTTATAGGAAGTACAAAAAAATCAATTACAAATTTATTTTAATTAGGATTAGGAGGAAGACTATAAATTTTATTAATAAAAAAAAGAAAATTGATTCCATTCCTTGCAAAATCGTCACTTTTCTTCTTAATTTTTACGAATTAAAAAATAACCAAATGCAATTACATTTTGATTAAGATTATGATAGGAACTATAATTTAATTTACTTTAAATAAAGAAACTACCAATTCCATCAAAACCATCAGTTTTCTTCAAAATTTATAGGAATTTCTTCCAAATTTATAGGAAGTTAAAAAAGGAGTTACAAATTTATTTTTATTAGGATTAGGATATGAAGAATATTTTTTTTAAACTATAATTAAAAACGGTTAAATTTGCCTTATAACCGTCACTTTTTTTCAAATTTATGTGAAGTAAAAAATAGGAATTATAATTTTATTTTGAGTATTATTAGGACAGGAAGATTATAAATATTCATATTCTTAGATGAATATATTCGATTTATATATATTCGATTTCTTTTAATTTAGATGTAATTTATAGTAGAATTTTTCTTGGTATAATTTAAACTTTAGTGTAAATATTGAGTTTTCTTATTTACATAGTTTCGTTAAGTCTTAAAGTAAGTTGGTATATGTGTGTGTATATATATATATATATATATATATATATATGTGTGTGTGTGTGTGTGTGTGTGTGTGTGTATTTTTTATCTTCTTTTATTTAATAAAAAAGGTTTTAGGAAAAGTTAAAGAAATATATATAGAGTTATAAAAAATAAAAACAAAAATTAAATAAATAAAACCACTCATCTTCCCCGCTTCCCCATTTCACTCATGCCTTACCCCACCTTTCTCACACCCAACTTCCCCACTTTCCCACATCACTTATGCCTTTCCCCCACTCACATCACACACCTAACAATAACTTCCCACTCCCTCCACACATCTATACATAATAACCAACACATCCACATATTCTATAAATATAGGACACACAGAGACGAAAGGAGGGGGGCCAGTTTGATTCTCTCGGCGGTTCCGTTCTCAGAAGTTCCATTTCGACATTAGCTTCTAAACTTTTTCTTTGCGTCACTCAATTGAGATTTAAAGTGTTTCAGATTCGGATCTGCGTATGCTTGCTCGCTTTGAAGTTGAGGCGTTTTCATTGTTGACGTGTTGTTTCTGTTGCTAGATTTTTCACGCTATTTCAGACCTTATTTGGTCATTTTTCAATCGATTTTTGGTTTGAGCCTTTGAGGTACTCCATACTCATATATGACCCTTTGTCGAATTCATAATTGAAATATGAATTTATTAGTGTTATAGGTTTGTTTTGAATGTACGGAGCCATCATATTTAGCTATTAAATTTATTTACTGATTTTCTCTTTGGTATTTACTACTCCATGTATGATTAAAAGGTCAATTGTTTCAATTGTTAAACTTTTGATATGGGTTCGAATTTGCTGAAACAGTGTTACTAAATGATAGTTTAAGTATATCACATATTAAAAGCTAAAGACAAAAGCTTCTCATGAAGCCAAGTGTCAAAGCAAGGAATTAACACGTGGCTCATTAGAACATTGTTCCTAATTTATAGGAAGTACAAAAAAACCAATTACAAATTTATTTTAATTAGGATTAGGAGGAAGACTAAATTTTGTTTAAAAAAAAAAGAAAAACTGATTTCATTCCTTGCAAAACCGTCACTTTTCTTCTTAATTTTTACGAATTAAAAAAACAACCAAAATGCAATTACATTTTGATTAAGATTATGATAGGAACTGTAATTTAATTTATTTTAAATAAAAAAACCACCCATTAATTCAAAACCATCAGTTTGCTTTCAAATTGATAGGAAGTTAAAAAAAGAGTTACAAATTTTGTTTTTATTAGGATTAGGATATGAAGAATATTTTTTTAAAAAATGTAATTAAAAAAGATTAAATTTGCCTTATAACTGTCACTTTTTCCCAAATTTATATGAAGTAAAAATAGAAATTACAATTTTATTTTGAGTATTATTAGAATAGGAGGATTATATTTATTTAAAAAAAAACATAAACGCTTCATTAGCCTTCATAACGGTGACATTTGAATTACTTCTGTATTATACTGAGTTTTTCCTTTTAATTATTTAATTTGTTGAAATATGAAATAAAATTAAAATCAAAACCCTTCCTAACCGTGACTTTTAACTGCCTTTCCATCTTCCCTTAAAGTAAACCTAAATTAATGCTGGAAAAATACCATACCTTCAACCCACTTTCCCACGAATTTCATTGCCTCAACTGTGATTTACATGTATGTGTTGCAACTGTACAAACGTGGAAATACATATATCTTCCACAACCACACAACCTTCAATCCTAATGTTCATTCTTATATAAAGATTTATACAAAACTTATGTCCTATGCAAAAGATGGCTACTCACATTGATTTCATCAAAGATATAACTATTTCGAATATGCAATGGAAGTTAAAAGTTCGTGTTGTCCGTTTGTGGGAAGTACCTGATCGTTTTAATCCAAGTACTATTTTCTCGATTGAATTGGTTCAACAAGATGAAAATATATTTTAATTATATTTTTACCTTACTAATTTGGGTTCATTTATTTTGCTCATCCAAATTGTTATATCATTATATTATACAAGTTATTATTGAAAATAAGTTATCTGATATATTTTGTTTCGCTTAATATTTGCTCATCGAATTTCTGTTTCTTTCTCTTTGACGCAAACATAGATACTTGATTATTGTTTAATACTCATTGTGAAATCTTTTTTACAGTTTTTTTTCCCACGAAAGGATATTAACTGCAGCACCTATTTGTGTTCATTACAAGAGTGTAACTTCTGATAGAATGGAAAATCAAGTGTATTTTTTTGGATGAGAACAAAAGAAAAGGATTTCTACAACATCTACATATATTTGTTGGAGATTACCATACATCTTAAGTAGCTTCACAAGTTTTCCGACCTTTCTTCAAATGCTAATATAATGCAATTCATTCTTATGTACCAACCTATATTACTCTCAACAATTCATCTATTAATTTTAGAATAACTCCTTCTGTATTCGATCGCTAATTCTAATTGCAATAAACATAGTTTTATTATTTCTTTAAACTTTTCTTTTCTTAAAATTAATCTGCGCATCGTGCGGGTACTATACTAGTGTTATCTACAAATGCATCTCAAAAGTAATCAGTAAGAGAATCAAGAAAGTACTTTCTGTATTGGTTGCTTACAACCAAGCTGCATTCATTAAAGGGAGATTTCTCATACACAATGTACTAATATGTCATGATTTGTTGAGACTATAATAAGAAGACTACACCTAGGTGTCTAATAAAAATTTATCTTAAGAAGGCTTATGATATGGATAACTGGAATTTTTTAGAAGAGATGCTCAAAGGATATGTCTCTTATACCATTTATAAAGCTCATTATGATATGTGCACCATCAACTTTTTTCACTGTTAAAGTTAATGGAGAAGGCTATAGGTATTTTGAAGGAAAGAGTGGGCACAGACAAGGAGACACCATATCTCCTCTTCTCTTTGTATTGGTTATGGAATATCTATCAAGAGTGGTAAGGGAAATGGGTGACATGTCTGACTTTCGATATCATCCTATGTGTAAAAGCACTAAGCTAACTCATCTTATTTGTGCAGATGACTTAATGTTGTTCTGTAAAGGCGTCATAAAGTCTATATACAGAATGATGGAAGCTATCAATCATTTTAGTGCTGTCTTGGTTTTTTAGTAACAAATATGGACAAATCACAAATATTTTTAGTTGGGATAGAAGAGGATTTGAAGAATGGAATTTTAGACACCACTGGTTTCTCCCTTGGCTCATTACCTATGAGGTACCTTGGACTCCTCCTGTCTTTAAAGAAGTGGAGCAAAGTGGAATATCATTAGTTAGTGGAGAAGATCACAATGAGGATCAACACTGGATATTCCAAGTAACTTTCCTATGTTGGTAAATAGCAGGACATCAATGATGTACTCTTTTCTGTGTATAACTTTTGGGAGAGCTATTTTTATACTTCCTCAAAGTGTGTCTAAAATAATTGATAGGAAATGCAGAAACTACTTATTGGATAGCACCGAATAGCACAGGAAAATGTCTTTGGCAGCTTGGGAAAAGTCTGTCAATCAAAGAAATATGGTGGACTTTATATTCAAAGGCTGTAACCAAAGGAATGTGGATTATATAGGTAAGCTATTATGGTTATTGGTGACAAAAAAGGATGTGCGATAGGTCAAATTGGTATATGGTATATATACATATGAAGTCCACTGATGGATTGTAGCTGGTATTGGAAGAAGTTGAACGAGCTAAAGGAAAAAATGGCACAATGGTACATGGGTAACATTTATAAGCCAACTAATAGTGGTGCTTACTCTGTTTCATGTAGTTACATTGCTATGGCTGAATTGAGTACAAGGTTTCATAGCTAATTTGGAGTGGGCTTGCGCTGCCAACGCAGCGTGTTATGTTATGGTTACCAAATCAACAAAAACTGCCGACTAACGGAGAGATTGATGAAGTTGCATGTCCTTGTCTCAGGAGAAACTGCATGCTGTTTATGCGAGCAGGATATTCTGGAGACACACTTGCACCTATTTGTAGAGTGCCAATGGATTACCAACTTAAGAGAGATCTAGTTACTTGGTCTGGTATTCATACCCTACAAAAGAATGTATCTAAAACATTACAATGGATAAGGATAGTGCATTGAAGACAGTTTCAAAAAGAAGTTGCAGCAGCTATTCTTGGAGCTATGATCTATTACACCTGGCAAGCCAGGAATTGGATGATCTTTAAACAAATTTATATTAACCACGGAGTCCTGTGGTAGTCAGATTAAGAAGGAAATGAAGGAAAGGATCCACACACGAGGAGGTTCAAGGAAGGCAAGAAACTGAAAATGTTAGTAATCGATTTTGTAGTTAGGGAAAATGTATAGTAGACCGTTTGTGTTCTTTTGGGGTTTAGTATTACTGATTGATGTATACTAGATGCCTTTAGTATGTACGAATATTTGGTTGTTATGGTAGTATTAGTACCCGCGCGGACGCATGGAAACTAATCATGTCAAATATTTAAGTTATTTGAATTGTACGTAAATAATCTTAAAATTTATACTTTTTCAGTCAATATAGATAACCATTGGATATTAACTACATGAAAAAATCAATCATTTCTTCTATTTTTCTTTTTTGATATCATTCTTGCCAGTGTCATTGGATCCTAAAAATAGTCGGGAAGCAAAATAATAACTCATCTTTATGGCAAAACAATCAAATGTTGAGACAATGAATGACTCTTTTGATAAGACTTAACTCTTTTATTGCTACTTGAGCTCTTATTTGGTGTGTTGATATCTCTTAAAACTATTTCTTTCTTAACATTCAGTTTCTAAAACATTGGCTTTCAATAATAATTATTTTTATAATAATGCAATTGATAATATTATTCTTAATTCAAAACTCATTTTAGTTGGCTATCTAAAAATATATAAAAAATTTAGTTAGTGAATTTTTTTACTCTATTTTGATATTTGACATTAACCATGTTAAATATCTGAGTGATTTGAATTATATATAAATATCCTTAATATCTAAACCTTCTAAATAATGATAATCGTGAGATATTATTAAGAAACACTACATGAAAAAGACTAATATTTTCTAAATTCTCGTAGTGATAATTTTATTTTTGCGCTATTCTTATAGGTGTCACTGGAACCTAAAAATAGCCCCAAAGTGAAATAATAAAATTATATGTATGGCAAAGCACAAAGGTTGACACGATATAAATAATTCTTTGATTACGACGTGACACTTATACTACAATTTGAACTCTTATTTGGTATGATTTTATCTTTCAAAAAATATTGATTTTACAATTTCAATTTCTAAAACTTATATATATTATAATAGTTATTATCTTTATAATGATACAAGTGAAGATATTATCCTTAATTTAAAATTTACTTTAATCGGCTATAAAAATTTAAATAATTATTTGACCGAATTTATACAATCCACTTTAAGTTTATCGAAAGCCCCGGAATTATAATTTTTAATACCCTATATATACAAAAAATTTGTTGCTTAAATCATTAAATGTCAAATTAGTTAATTATTATTATTAATATAAAATATTGTATATATTGTCTTAAAATTGTCAAGTAGTTTATTTTTTGACACCTTAATGCAAACTACTCAAGTTGCATTTCAATTCAAATTCGAATATCATATCAGTTAGTTAGTAATAGTGATTTTTCAAAAACAACACACAATGTAAATTAAAAAGATATTCTAAGATATCCTTATCTTGTAATCTATATATTTGAGTTGAAAAAAAATATTTAAAATCGATGAGACTAACTTATTCAAAAAATTTATACTCAACAATGATGAGAAGAAATTTATTGTCATTTTTTATTTATCATTTTTAGATCTACATTTTTTTTCAATGTTTATTTTCTTTTATCTTATTTTTTATACCATTATTTCTTTTGTTACAAAAAATTAATTTATTTCACTATAATAGGATGAGTTTTAATATATATTATCTACATATGGACTTTATTATTTTTTAGTCTTTTGTTGAAGTTATTTCATATTTTTCTTTTAGTTTTATCTAATCAGCCTAAATAGGTGCTCACCGGACCACTTAAATTAAAAAATTATATGATGTGCAATTTATATATAATCCATATATAATATGTGTATAATCGAATGGTGTTGGTATATCATCATTAACTATAAAAAGTAAACAATAAATATGGCAGAATATTATGTAAATATTTCATAAGATTTCGATTTTTTGAGTTTATCAATGATATAACTCCTATTATAATTATTTGAAAACTCTCTACTAATGTTAAAAAATATCTTTATCATTTTATTATCTTTGAATTACAAAAAAAGTAAAGACTTTTTCGAAATAATTTGTTTACATTTAAAAGAATATATTTCACGTCATACTAATTTTTTTTATACATACTCTTTGTTCCACTTAACAGTTGTTATCGAAACTATCAATTAGAAACCGACTTCTCATTTGTTGAGTTTGAAAAAAAACTTTTCACATAATCTAATGATTCAAACTAATATTCTTCAACGAAAAAATATTATACCCTTGCAATATTTGCTTGACTATAGCTAAATGAAGGGGTTTCAGCTTATACCCTTCAATTCCTTGAATGTGCTAAATTAAAATTAATGTTAGCAATTTCTTAGCCAAATTTTTATTATTTGTTTGTCCATTTATGCAAATTGACTCTTCAAACAAATATTCTCCAAGAAGAAAAAAGAAATAATTTTTTTTAATATTGACTGATTTTGTGATGTTTCTTTCTCCAACATGTATGTTTACTTTATTATATATGTAAGTAAACTTTTATTTGATTTTGTAAACTCTTTTTCTTATTTAGATAAATATTGACGTGTACTCTATATATTACATTTATTTTAAAAGAATTTCGTTTTATTCAAATCTGACAGTGTTTCAAAGAACTATACTTATAGAATTTTAAATGTGAAAGAGTTTTATAGTTATTTGAAGTAGCCTTTCTTTTTTCTCGAGGCGAAGTAATATTTAATTAATTAAAAAAATAACAAAAGTTCCTAACATGATTGCGTATGATCATTAACCGAATTAAGTATGATAACATGATAAAAAAGATAAATTTTATTTTTAATTTAAATTCGAATTTTAGACCTTTATCTATAAATTTAAAATTATCTCTTAACACACACACACACACACACACACACACACACACACACACACACACACACACATATATATATATATATATATATATATATATATATATATATATATATATATATATATATATATATATAATTAAAATAGTCAAATATAGAATAAAGTTACCATATACTATTGATATTTATTAGTTTGCCACTTGGCTCAATTATAATGTCAATTATATATAGAAACTTTTTTGCTTTAATATATATATATATATATATATATATATATATATATATATATATATATATATATATATATATATATATATATATATATATATTATTGGGAAAAAAATCACAGCCTCTATTACAAAGATTAATCCACCATTATATTGTCATAACCACAAAGCAAACTATTTACTGCTAAAAGAATCGACACTGTGTGGCCATTGAACTACTAAACCAAATTCTTTACTAATCAAGATAACGAGCCCCTTTCGTATTCTTTTCCTCTCTCCACGTTTATCATTTCTATTTTTCTGGTTGTTGTCCTAAGAATATAAGACAAAAGTAGGTTTTGGTTTTAATCAGATGATAATGACCATTAAAAATATTCTTGAATTTCACTTTCATAGATGAAAAGGCACCACCAAATAATTAAAGCATCCGAAATTCGCATGCATAGTTGCTATAGTTGTTTTTTGTTTGTTTGTTTCCCACTTAGTATTCGATATCTATTTTGAAACTCAGTTTGTGCTGAAAAATCTAATTTTAAGAATAATTCGCTCTCTGCCAAGGTGATTTCATATATATTATATCTTGAACGTGAGATCTCTTGTTAGAGAACGACGATTTCATATTTATATAATTCAAACCCAAGAATTTAGTTGAAGAAGTAATTACAATCCCACCACAATAGCATTTTTTTTTAATTGAAAATTGGGGTGCCCCTTGTTCACATGTACTTGTATCCAGTAGACTAAAAACAGTACAAAGGTCAGAAATTTCACGACAATAAGTCTGTCCAGTAAGAGATAAATGTAATCAAGTACTTGTATAAAAGCAACCATATGAACAAGGTCCGTGTAGTCCCATATGTCACTTTCCTATCCGTTTAGGGCTCCATCTTTCCCATTGTTAGTGCAAGCATCCTATGAAATTTGTTCAACAATTATACTCAAATTGTACTAGTTACTTACACTCTTTATATATTTTCGCGCGATATAATTTTTAGCGATTTAAATTTTTCTTTTCTTTTTTTCTTCTTCTGGATTTGGAATTTAACTCGAGTACTAGTTGTGATTTATCCGAAAAGGCCCAACCTATAGGCTATAGCTCATGACCTGGTATATAGATCGGTGTAGTCGTTGGTATAGTGGTCGGCCTTTTGAGTGCCTTCTTTAATACTCTTCTACGATGCTTTTTACGACTATACTATAAAGTATTGCGGGTTGTTCACCTTTCAAAATTTAACTACTTAAGTACTTCAGTGAACTGCACTCCGTTTTACGACTGTAACACCTATAATATTTATCACGAAACATGTGATCAAATGCTCCTTATTGAAAGATTTGAGAGTAGGAACAATCTAGTGGTCAAAAACAATAATATGTTGTTGAGCAATTGAATCTTCTTTGTTATTGTTAACTATGCGAAATAATGACATTTGAATTTATAGCATAACTGCAAGAAAAAGCATGACCTTTTACAAGTAAAGATAGAGATGACAATTAAGCATATTGGAGAGATTATGAACTATAGATAATATGGAAGATTATTGATATAGTTAGGATGATAATAGGAAATCCTTTATCTAATCTATCTATCAATATCAACGCTAACAATTAAAACAGGCAGTTTGGTGTATAAAGTATTTTATATTCACATAGGATTTGAAGAAGAATATCACTCAAAGGGATATAATATAGAGTTATAGACAACCTATTCTAATATAGACGTTAGTGGCTGCTTTTGCACGACTTGAACCCGTGATCTATAGGCCTAGGCCGCGCAAAGACAATTTTACCGATGCTCCCTTCCCGTAAACAATCAAAATAAAAGATAAAAATTTAGAAGATTAGCATTTTCTATTTCTATCTAATCAGCAAGAAATCTTATTCCCAAAATCTCTACAGCCCTCAATCTAAAATCTAAATAGGAGACTTTTAACCTTCAATGAAGCAATCCTAATATATACTACACTATATAAGTAGCATATCATCATATCTCTACAGCCCTCAATCTAAAATCTAAATAGGAGACTTTTAACCTTCAATGAAGCAATCCTAATATATACTACACTATATAAGTAGTATATCATCATTAATTAAAGTTAATATTTAAAAGGAATCGCTTCTATCTTTGTGCTTCAAATCTCTGTCCCTCCTCATGTTCCTTTTCAGAATTCCTGCACATTCAATAATGCAGTAATATTCAGTCAGAAAATGAATAATAAAAAGTGGAGTATATAATCTTTTCTCTTTTACATCGAGATAAGTGACGACATTTTGTTCACGTGAGTAAACCCAAGTTCACAGGAGAATAAATCAATTGAGAACTAGTATATTCTGTCAAATACTGAATAAAAGAAAAAAAGACTGATAAAATAGAATTTCAAGAATCAAAAGAAATCATATACAAAAAGAACTAAAATATAAATAGTTTAACTTATATTTAATTAAAAAATTACACTTTATATCAGCATAGTTCACTCCAAAATTTAAATCTTGACTCGTTCTGTTAAAGTTATGTGTTAAATTTAGGGTTTGTTGAAAGTCAAAAGTACTGATATTATCAATGTAATTTAGCACGTTGTAACAATTGAATGCCTTAGTTTTTATTAATATTGAATGTAGCCACACAAAAAACAAAAAAAACAACGACACACAAAAATTTTATTGGTAGAGTTTAAGGAGTATAGTGTGTACGTATTAGTGAATTTTAAGGAGTATAGTGTGTACGCATTAGTGAAGTTTAAGGAGGATAATATGTTCGTATCAATAGAAACTATGGAACAAATAATACCATTATTTGAACCATAAAATAGATGAGAAGAAAATAATAATCGGTAGATAAAGCCCGACACAAAGAGGAAACGAAAGAAGAAAAAAAAGGGAAGGGAGGAGTCAAGAAATTACCATGTGGATTACAATGAGGTGGATCTTCAAAAAGTGAAAGAGAAAGTTGTTTATGAGCCAAACCAAGATCAAGAATTATAAGACCAGAATTTGGATCATCAACACTAATTCCTTTAACTGGTAGCCACACAAAAAGTTCTTCTTGTGAAAGTCCATGAACTCCAGTAAGACAACCATAAGTTAAATTAGCTTTAACATAACTTTCAAAAAAGGCCATAGTATCAAATTTTGTCAAACAAGGGCCATTTAAGAAAACTTCAAGAAGGCCATTTGATGAAAAATTATAAGATTTTACTTCTTTTGGGACTAATCCAGCTGGTAAGCCTTTGGATTTGAGGAGATCATGAATTGACATGGGTTGAGAAAGTGGGAAAGAGAAGAAAAAGAAGAAGAGTAAAAGAATGGGAAACTGAAAATATTGAAGGAAAGCCATGAATGAAGGAAATTATAAGAGAGAGAAATTTTTGGAATGGGAATGAAGGGTTTAAGGAAATGAGGAAAGAGTTAGGATGTAGAAAGACTTTTTGCTGTTTTTTTTTTCAATTTACTGATGAGGGTTGTCGGATGTGAACAACGGTAAAGTTGTCTCCGTATAATTTATAGGTCATGTGTTCGAGTCGTGGAATCAGCCATCGAAGCTTGCATAAGAATAGATTACCTACATCACACGTACTCCTTGGGAAACGACTCTTTCCCCGATTCTGCGTGAATGCAGGATACTTCATACACCAGATTGTCCTTTTGTGTGTCTCGCTTAAATTATACGCTCATTTTTTTGCCGGAGAAACATTTAAGTTATCTCTGCGTGATCTATAGGTCATGTGTTCGGGCCATGGAATCAACCAACCTACATCACAACTCTTGTGGAGTAGCTCTTCTCCAGACCTTGCGTGAATGCATAATGCTTTATACACCCGATTGTCCTTTTTTTTTTTGTGTTGGGCTTAAATTATACGCACCTGGAATTGTTTTGGTTTTCTATTATGTTTAACCAGTATAACGATATAAAAATTGAGTAACTTTAGTAAGGCGTAAAATTTATGAGTTCTAAACTTAACATCGAATTTATAGTTTGTTGTAGTTATGAGATTCCTAATTATATATTTAATAATTTTTTATTGTAAATATAAATAAATAAAATTATTGAATTGATTCGAATTCATAGCTAATATTGTAGCTCCGCTCCTTGGCTAAAGGGACAGGAAGAAAGTTTGTTTAACAAGAGAGGTGAAGAGGCAATCTAACTAGTGTTTGGCTATAGATCCCAAATTGTTTTGAAAAATTTGATTTGGATGATGTTTGGTTTGAAGATGAAAATGTGTTTGTACATGTGTTTTCAAAATATATTTCTCAACTTTATTTTGGAAAAATATGTATATAATTCCAAGATTTTGGGATTCTGGCGCAAAATCAGCAATTGGAGTAATTTTGAAATTTGAGGTTTGGAATTTGGGATTTTTGCCAAAATATGAGTAAAATTTATGGCTATTTTGAAAATAAATCTCGGCCAAATATGTCCTTAATTTTAATAAGGTTGCCTTTAGTGGGAGGGGACAAAGGACATATGATTGATTTGACTTCATTTGTGCTTTACGAATATTTTCTTTTACTATATGATATACTTTTTTTTCAAAATGTTTGATCATGCTTCTAGTACTAATATATCTTCTTTTTTGTACCTTTGATCTTACTTTAAAATTATAGTTTTAAAATTTATTTAATTGTTCAAATTATAAATTTAATAGTATAAGTTTTTTGTTAAATTATCTTTTAGATATTACGGTAGTACTTATTTTTTTTACTATTGCTATTAATATTTTACAGTTCAAGATCGATCATCCATTATCATATAAAGTGATACATATGAATTACATTATTTTGTATTATCACATCCATAATATAATTTTTGTAAAAAATATAATTTTTCTGTAAAAGTTAGGGGCTCATATAAGGATCATGGATGTTGGTGCATTATTACAAAGTTTAAGAAACATAAATATCTTATTATTAGTAATTTAGTATTATGGAGCATCACAAATAATCAACACTAATGTTATTTTGGGAAAGTGAAAACAACTAAGAGAGTAACTATATGGGGAGGCCTAGAGGGTGTTTGGAGTGGCTTGGTCAAATAAGATTTTAAATTCTTTTTTTTAGTTTTTTTTTCCAGTATTTGACAAAAGTTGAAAAATATTTAAAATAAGTTAAAAATTACTTAAAACAAGTCAAAGTAATAAGTTGGGCAGTCTCAACTTATTGCTTTTTGACTTAAAAGCTATTTATTTTAAAAAACCATTTTTATTTTAAACCAATCCAAACAGACTTCTAATCTAATTTGAATTTGGTTTGCTATAGGTTATCAACCATTTCCAAATTAAGCCATTTTTGGATCAAATTTGATACAAAAAAACGAGAGGTTATTCTCCTGTCGATTAGGATAAATGTTGAACTACAAAGAATTTTTACATTAAATTTAATTTATCTCTTAATTATCATGTTTTAATATACTAGTTAGAAATAATGAGATATAATTCATAGGGAGTGTAAGCCTAATATTTCTATAATATAGGGACGGTATAATTGCACATAGTAATGCGATTTATAAGTCGCATTCAAGAAATGCATTTCCTACTGCATACAGCTGCGATTATTTGAACTAGAAATAGAGTTGCTAATTCGGATTTCTTTGACGGCGAAAGACGCGATCTTGCTTTTTTCCTTCTCTTTGTCCGACGAACCAATCGCCGTCTATTCCTTTCTCCGTCGAAATCCAGTTGGTAAGCTCATCCTATACACTTGTACTCTCTTTTCGGTATTGGTAAAAAAAAATTGTGAACCTCTCTTTTTCACTTCTTTTTGTTAATTCTCCTGCATAAACAAAGCATCAAATCCGATTTGTATTATTAGCTGGTGAATCTAACAGTTAACATGCAAATTAGTTGAATGTTAATCGATTTTTGAAAAGATGGAATATTCATAATTAAATTTATCATTCAAGTTGAAACAATGCAAATTTTGGTAAAGCTGGAAACTTTGGACTGTCCCAGGTCAGAAAATTTAAATATTATTAGCATGGAACTAGGAATTGATTAGGGGGGCAGCCTGCAACGGCGGAGCAAGGATTTTATAGCATGTTTGGCTAAACTTTCAAAATATGCTTATGCTGAAAGTAATTTCGAAGAGTAGCAGTTTTGTATTGGGCTTATCAATTTGAAAAGCACAATATTAGACTAGCAAAGTATTAAGAAATAAATGCAGAAAGAGCTCTTGGGTTGTGTCAAGGGGATTCAACGTATTTTATATACATAAAAAAAAATTAACCTGTCTACAATGTAATTTTTCGATGATGAACCCCATTCCACCCCTTTGTTCTGTCCCTGGCAGCCGGTGCATTATGCTCCGGCTATACGTATGGTCTGTAAAGGGACAAACCACATTGGGTAGCCTTGCTTTGCGTTCTGCAAGAGATATTTGACCTTTTGGTCACACGGATGCAACTTTTACCCTTGCGGCCAGGTTCTTCTTCTGGGAATTGATTAGCCAACTACGATACGTGATTTTAACTAAGACAAACATTTGTTGCATAAGTTATCTTGTTCCAACCTTCATCAACAAGGCTTTTGTAACTTACAGAGGAGGAGAACAATCATGAAATCCTTAGTGTGGAAAAGGGTTTCTATCATTTTTCGAGTTGTTTCTACTATCTCGACCTGTTGGCTTGGAAACATGCTACTTTTGTTCTCCTTTTGTTTCCTGGAAAGATCAGACTCAACATATTCTAGAGAGCTGAGTTGTGATTTTGACTTGCTACTTGATATTGTCGTTAACTTTGTCTATACATAAGCTATATATATTAACAACAACAACAACAACAACAACAACCCAGTATAATCCCACTTAGTGGGGTCTGGAGAGGGTAGTGTGTACGCAGACCTTACCCCTACCCTAGGGTAGAGAGGCTGTTTCCAAATAGACCCCCGGCATCCTTCCCTCCAAGAACTTCCCACCTTGCTCTTGGGGAGACTCGAACTCACAACCTCTTGGTTGGAAGTGGGGGTTGCTTACCATCAGAGCAACCCCTCTTGTCAAGCTATAGATATTAACTGTGTCTTAATTCTTGTTATACCGCTGGCATTTCCTGTGTTTTAGGATCAGCCTGATGCCTAGAACCTCGCAATATCTGAAGGGGCTAATCATCTAATGCTTTCGACATCAAGCACTTGCAACTGTATAATAGGTTTTCCAGAAATGGCATCTGACTACAATGGTTGTATTCACTTTCTATCCGGTTCTTCTTTCCTATTTCATATGTTATGGATGGTGTGATGAATAGTTTTCCTCTTGCTGTAATGTCTTATCTCGCAGGAAAAGCTATTGTGCTTATGGGTGTTAGCGGAGCTGGAAAATCGTAAGGCTTTAAGTACCTTATTAAGTTAGTTTCTTGCATTTTCCCGTCATTTCATATCCCTCAGTTAACCAAAAGAACTGTGGAGGTCATTGAGGAGATCGACGGCATGTTACGCACCGTATTGGGGTGGGGTGGATGAAATGAAGGTTAGCGTCTGGAGTCCTGTGTGACAAGAATGTGCCTCAGAAACTCAAAGGTAAGTTCTATAGAGCGGTGGTTAGATCAGCCATGTTGTATGGAGCTGAGTGTTGGCCAGTCAAGAATTCACATATTTAGAAGATGAAAGTAGCAGAAATGAGGATGTTGAGATGGATGTTGGGCACACTAGGTTAGATAAGATTCAGAATGAAGATATCCGGGAGAGGGTGGGCGTGGCTCCTGTGGACGACAAGATGCGGGAAGCGCGGCTTAGATCGTTCGGACATGTCAGAGGAGAAGCCTAGATGCACCGGTTAGGAGGTGTGTGCTGTTGACTTTGGCAAGTACGAGAAGAGGCAGAGGGAAGCCTAAGAAGTATTGGGGCGTGGTGATCAGGCAGGACATGACGCGACTTCAGATTTCCGAGGACATGGCTCTTAATAGGAACATGTGGAGGTTGAGCATTAGGGTGGTAGGATAGGGGGTAGCCGAGAGATCTTTTCTCTTTGTACTGGGTAGTCTGATAGAGTTTCGTGTAGGTTTGTTAGCGGTTTATATTGTATTCACATTGTTGTTTTACTTAGTTTTGTGTTATTGTCCTTTCACTTATGCGTTGTTGTTATTTTCTTTCCGGCATCTCTAGTTGTTACATACCTTTTCTCTTATTTCTTTTATGATATTATTGTCTCTCATGTTGAGCCTAGAGTCTCCAGGAAACAACTTCTCTACCCTTTTGGGGTAGGGCTAAGGTCTGCGTACACTCTACTCTCTCCAGACCCACTAGTGCGGTTTTACTGGGTATGTTGTTGTTGCTGCTGTGGAGGTCCTTGATTTTAAACTGTGTTGGGATTCAAGCTAGACCTAAACAAAGAACTTCAGAGCAGAATTTCTCTTAATTAAAAGGAAAGATGACTTGGGCCAGTTACTTACAGTATAACGTGATACTCAATGGTTTACCCTTCCTAGAGAACCTTTTCTCAAAGAACTTGAAGCTTGTTTAAATATGTTTTTCCAATTTGATAGACAGTGGAATGATTTAACTTTCAAGTTCCAATTATTCTTGTTTTCAGTTTTGCTTTTAACTAAATCTTATGCATGCTGGTCAGGACAATTGGTCAGATGCTTGGAAGAGCTATTAATGGACGCTTTCTTGATGCCGATGATTATCACTCTGAGTCTAACAAAGGTAAGGATTATGATCATGTGTTCATAAATCTAATCATAAGCTGATCAATATAAGAACATATTCCCAAGGGTGCATTGAATGATGATTTATATGACCAAACAGAGAAGATGCGGAATGGGATCCCTCTTGCCGATGAAGATCGCATTCCATGGCTTGAAACACTACGAGATGTGCTGAGAAGAGGCTTAGCTGATAACGAAGCGCCAATTCTGGCTTGCTCAGCTCTGCAAAAGCGGTACAGGGAAATCCTTAGATCTGCGGACCCAAATTACGAACCAGGTTCTTATGCAAGTGTTATTAAATTCGTGTTGCTGGATGTTGGGGCTGAAGTGCTTGCCGCTCGGCTGGAAAAGAGAGCAGCTGAGGGTAAGCATTTCATGCCTGTAAAGCTCTTGCAGACCCAACTGGATTTGCTTCAGATTGATGACGCAGAAGGGGTATTTAAGATTGATGCTACATTGGATCCTGACAACATAGTGAAAATTGTACAAACATTTGTCATTGATAGACTCAATTAAAGATGAACTATTTTTTTTTTTTTTAAATTGTGGTAAACAGAATCCTTATAGCAGTAATACGTATTTTGTTTTATGCATTTGTGATAGCTACCAAGTAATACTTCTGAATGAAGATAAGCAAATTAGAGGAAATGAAGTAACAATCTTCCCCTTCTAATAGAGTTGTGACTATAGCCAAAGCAAAGAGGCGACAACGTTTGAGTTTTGTTATTATTTATTCCATGGATAAGGAAAAAGCTAAGAAAGGCTTTACGACTTTTCTCTTTTGCTTGATTTCTTTTTTCTTTTTGCTTCATATATCGCCCTACAGTGGAAGAGCTTATGAATCTCTAGTTTTGCTAAAGCCGAATAAGTGAAGTGTATTTTTGTTTTCCGCTTGCAATATGAAAGGTCTTAATAGAGTGTCCATGAATATAAATTCGTAGTACATTTACTAGTTTATTTCCCATTTGTACTCATTTGAAATAATTTTCGCTAATGGAGTAAGAGGGTGTTTGGCTAAGCTTATAAGCTGGTCAAACTGGCTTATAAATTTTTTTTGGCTTATCTACGCGTTTGGTAAAATTAAAAGTGCTTATAAGTTAAGTGCTTATAAGCCAAAAGCCATAAGTTGGTCTCCCCCAACTTATCAAATTTCAGCTTATAAGCACTTTAGGTTTGACCAAAATATTTACTATTCTGTCCCTAAAATACCTTTTTTAAAACAAAACTCTTTCGTATACCCAGTTCTTCTTATTATTAATTTCATCACTTTTATCCAAACACGTAACTACTTATTTTTTAAATCATCTTCAGCACTTAAAAGTGCTTTTCATCACCTAATGCTCATCAGCTAAGCCAAACGGGCTCTAAATTCTTTTCAGTTGGTCAACAGTTTGTTATCTATCTCTCCCTTTTATTCCACCGGACCACATGTCAGAATTAGTAGATCAATCTACTTTATACAGAATCTGTAAATAAAGAACATGTATCGATAGGAACCGGCACGCCTCTTCAAGAAACTTTCTGGTGAGACGCTGCCTGCTCATGGGGATAATGGGGGAGTAGTTAACTTAGCTAGGATGATCTTATTATTTTGCTAAAATAATCCACAAAGATAGTTGTTCTTTTCCGCATAGGGAATGAAGCTACCAGTAGAAGGAATTGAAGCTAGCCATTCAATTCATGTTGTTCCATTGCCTGCGGCCAGGAACCCAATTTGGACATGTTTGACTGAAGTGGCTGGACACGACCCTCGAATTCAATAGCTCGATAAGGGGTGCAAATTTCACGCACCGAGGTGTCTTGTATTGGTCTATGGAAGCGCCTAAGCTAATGCAGTAGTCCATGAGCTTGTCGAAAGTCCCAATTTCCACTATCCTGATTTCCAGAGGCCCGATGGATTTGTCAGATGCACGTCCCTGGCGGTAGACGCTGTCTAAAGATTCTTCAATAGTGAGGCAACAATCTTCAAAGACTGAAGGAGGAATTGGTGTAGGGACATTCATACTGAGCTCCCAGAATAGGACGTAGTGGCCGGGAATGGTTGCAGTATCAGCGTAGCTGGTGTACTCAGTTACATATGCATCAAATGGCATCAGATTGCACACTGCATTTTCCACTGCATTTTGTAGATCAACTTCATCAGTCTTGTCGGAATCAATGCTCAAGATTACATTTTCCCGACAAACGAAGGTGAACTGAGGTGTATTGTTCTTGTATCCAGCAACCCGAAGCACATCACCCACACTGTATCTGTAGAGTCCTGAAATGGCACAAATCCAAGCAAAGCTAAGCATTAGCAGACATGTTGGTCAGACAAATGGAAAAAAATGTTCAAGAGCATCTTATTTGGAGCTTGAAAATACCAGAATATGTGGTAACAACAAGCACGTACTCCTGGCCAATCTTGACATCAACCAAATCGACCAATTGTTGCTGTTCTTTCTCATTAGGCGACTCGGACATGGAGATAGAATTGGGGACTTCATTGCTTCTGTGAATTGGTAAGAACTCAAAATATCCCATGGTTGGAATGAGTGTGTAAGAGACTTCACTGGGCTTACAAAAGGGGTTCAAGTTGATTCCAAAGGGGCATTCGGAGGAAGCATACATGGTAGAGACAAGAGGGAGGCCATTGCTGTAATAATCAAGGGTTGGTATATACTGCGACATGCTTCCGGTTACAATAGCATCCACATACTTGGTATTAGGCCACAACCTAGTAGTGATCCCTTTCCATGATTCTTTACTGCATTCAGCCTCAATAAAATCAGCCAACTCTGGGTCAGGTTTGAGGATTTTCATCACTGCCTCTCTCACTGACTGATTTGTAATTTGGGTGTTAATGGTTCCCATTCGGATATCGTTGCAAAGTAGAGACCAGTGCTTCTCTAGGAACCGGATGGCACGGATAAAGCCAGAAGCAAAGTACGAGCCGAGCCGGAGGACTTCTTTTGTTTTGGCAGAGGCCACAAAGCATTTGGGAATACATGCTTTGGTAAGCGTCTGGACAGAGAATGGTTTCAGCTGGACTAGTGTAGTTTGCGTAGGGGCTAAGACTCCTGTTGCTGAAATAAGGACTCTTGTAAATACTTGTTAAAACAGGGCGAGCTGGTAATCCTCCTGGAGTCTTGGCTTCAGACTTTATGGAGAAGAAATACATTCCTTTGCCCTTTTCCAAATCTGGAACAAATTGACTTATCACAGACATCATCAAGCCGTGAAGCTGTAATCCCCTCCCGAGCTCTTCCTGAATTGTTGGCATTAGTTTACTCTCCCCTACAGACGTCCCAGAACTGCACAACATAATTGTCTTTTAGCAAAAATGAAAGACAAAGGATTGACATGCAAGAACAGGAAAGCTTAATGAGAGACATAATGTGAATTGTGTGCTTTATGTTAGTACACACTATTTGAGATGGGGAAGAAAAGAAGTACAAACCTTGTCCAGAATTCAGAGATGGGTTGGGAGCTGAAGATTGGAGATTTATCACCATTTGCTATACGGTTGATATCTTGCTGAATATCTTCGTACGTGATGACAGGTATGACTTTCTTGAACGTCTCTCTATCAATGTGACCATTGAGATTATGACGCTGCAAGTACTCAACATTGGCATTCCTCGAGAGGATTTCAGCAAGAACTCTCTTTTGGACCTCGTCAACGTTGGTTGTGACCTCTTCAATGAACCGAAGAGCCTTCTTGTTGTCCTCTGCGATACTACAATCAGTGGCTTTCTTTGGGCTGTTTGGTGCCTCAGACATGGTTCTTTCCATTGAGCCTGCAACTATTTCACCTTAAATTGTGTGTATGAGAGAGTCCACACAGAGACTGTGGGAAGGATGAGCCAAGATTTGTTATAAGGTGAATAAAGTGTGTCTTACTTGTTTGGTTGGGTAGACTAAGGTAGAATTTTCTTTATAAAGAGGACGTTAAAGCTGAGACGGATGGAGTGTATTGACTATGGGTTCAACTGAACTCAGTATTTACTCGTAGATATATCACGTCTTTTTGTCAGTTTGTATTTGATAGTTCAAAACATGTGCCAATGACCTTCTAAACACATTACTTATAATGTACACTGATTTAGATGCAAGTGGTGATATTATTGTGTATAAGGTAAGTAATTCTTGTTGACATTGTGCTGTTACTTCTGATCCAGATCTAGTCTAGATTTTTGAGCTACTTGATCTATTAAAGAGCTGGATTTTGAAATGTGATTTAAAAAAAAATAAAAATAAAAGCATTAATTTATTTAATTTTTAATTATATTTTTCAGTTTTAGTTTTTTTATTTATCTGTTTAAAGGTTCAAAATTTTACAAGTTCCAAAGTTATGAGTTCGGAAGTTTATGTGATTGGAAGTTTACGGGTTTAGAAATTATAAAGTATACGGGTTCGAAATTCCGCGGCTTCGAAAGTTTAGCGGTTCGAAAGTTTATGAAATTTGTGGGTTCGGAAGTTTGTTGGTTTAAAAGTTTATGGATTCATATTTATTATATCTTAATTATTTATGAATACTCTTGAGAAGTCATTTTCCTTAATTTACGTATCAAACAAAGGTAAGGATTATGATCATGGCATCAGATTGCTCACTGTATTTTCACTGCATTTTGTAGCTCAACTTCATCAGTCTTGTCGGAATCAATGCTCGAGATTACATTTTCCCCGCATACAAAGTTGAATTGAGGTGCGTTATTCTTGTATCCAGCAACTCGAAGCATCACCCACCCTGTATCTATAGAGTCCTGAAATGGTACAATTTTCAAGATATTTTAAGCATTAGAAGAATGGTTGGACAGATAATGGAACAAAGAGTATGCGTCGAGCATTTTATTTGGTGTTTGAAAGTACCAGAATATGTGGTAACAACAAGCTCGTACTCCTGCCCAATCTTGACATCAACCAAATCGACTAATTGTTCTTCTTTCTCATTTTGCAACTCGGACATGGAGATAGAATCTTTGACTTCGTTATTGATTCTGTGAATTGGTAAGAATTCAAAATAGCCATGGTGGGAATGACCGTGTAAGAGACTTCACTGGGTTTACAAAGCGGGTTCAAGTTGATTCCAAAGGAACATTCGGAGGATGCATACGTGGTACTGACAAGAGGGAGGCTACTGCTATAATACTCAAGGGTTGGTATATATTGTGACATGGTTCCAGTAAGAACAACGTCCACATACTTGGTATTAGGCCACAGCCTAGTGACAATCCCTTGCCATGAACTTTTGCTCCATTCAGCCTCTATAAAATCAGCTAACTCTGGGTCAGGTTTTAGAATTTTCATCGCTGCTTCTCTCACTGAAGGATCAGTAATTTGTGCGTTAATGGTTCCAGTTCGGATATCGTTACAAAGTAGAGACCAGTGCTTCTCCAAGAATCGCATGGCACAGATGAAGGCGGATGCAAACATGGCACCTACATGTAGGACTTCTTTGTTTTGGCAGAGGCCACAAAGCATTTGGGAGTACATGCTCTGATAAGAGACTAGGCAGAGAATAGTCTCAGTTGGACTAGTGTGGTTTGAGTAGGGGTCGAGACGGTTGTTGTGGAAATGAGGCCTCTTGAAAATACTAGTTAAAAATGGGCGAGCTAGTAATCCTCCTGGGGTCTGGGCTTCAGACTTTACGAACATGAAATACATTCCTTTGCCCTTTTCCAAATCTAGAACAGATTGGCTCGCCACATATATCATAAGTTTGTATAGCTGTGATCTCCTTCCAAAATCTTCCTTTATTATTGGCATCAACTTTCTCTCCCCTCCGGACGTCCCAGAACTGCACATAGAAATTGCCCCTTTAGCAAAATTTAAAGACAAAGGGTTCACATAGGGACGCACATTTTCTGTCAGAAAAGAAAAGGACTTATAACAACATGCCCAGTATATTCCCACATGTGGGGTCTGGGAGAGTAGTGTGTATGCAGAGGTGGTTTCCAGAGAGCCCGGGTTCAGGCAAGCACAATTAGAACAGTAAAGCAAAAGAAAAGGACTAACCTTGTGAAGAATTCAGAGATGGGTTGGGAGCAAGGGATTGGAGATTTATCACCATTTGCTATACGGTTGATATCAGGCTGAATATTTTTATAATATATAAGTGTTTAATTTTAAAAGACAATGGATGAAATTTGAAATTGAGTCAAATATAGGGATGGTATAATTGCACATGGTAATGCGATTTATAAGTCGCATTCAAGAAATGCATTTCCTAAGCCGCATACAGCTGCGATTATTTGAACTAGAAATAGAGTCGCTAATTCGGGTTTCTTTGACGGCGAAAGATGCGATCTTGCTTCTTTCGTTCTCTTTCTCCGATGAACCAATCACCGTCCATTCCTTTCTCCGTCGAAATCCAGTTGGTAAGCTCATCCTTTACACTTGTACTCTCTTTTCGTTATTGGTAAAAGCAAATTGTGAACCTTTCTTTTTCACTTCTTTTTGTTAATTCTCCTGCATAAACAAAGCACAAAGCATCAAATCCAATTTGTATTATTAGCTGGCGAATCTTACAGCTAACATGTAAATTAGTTGAATGTTAATCGATTTTTGAAAAGATGGAATATTCATAATTATATTTATCATTCAAGTTGAAACAATGCAAATTTTGGTAAAGCTGGAAGCTTTGGACGGCCCCAGGTCAGAAAATTATTAGCATGGCACTAGGAATTGATTAGGGGGGCAGCCTGCAACGGCGGAGCAAGGATTTTATAGCATGTTTGGCTTAGCTTTCAAAATCTGCTTATACTGAAAGTACTTTCGAAGAGTAGCAGTTTCGTATTTGGCTTATCAATTTGAAAAGCACAATATTAGACTAGCAAAGTATAAAGAAATAAATGCACAAAGAGCTCTTGGGTTGTATCAAGGGGATTCAACGTATTTTATATACATAAAAAAAATTGACCTGTATACAATGTAATTTTTCGATGATGAAGCCCATTCCACCCCTTTGTTCCTTCCCTGGCAGCCCGGTGCATTATGCTCCAGCGATACGTAGGGTCCGTATAAGGGACAAACCACACTAGGTAGCCTTGCTTTGCGTTCTGCAAGAGTCCGCTTGAATCCTTGACCTTTTGGTCACACGGGGGCAACTTTTACCCTTGCGCCAAGGCTCTCCATCTTATGGGAATTGATTAGCCAACTACTATACATGATTTTAACTAAGACAAACATTTGTTGCATAAGTTATCTTGTTCCAACCTTCATTAACAAGGCTTTTATAACTTACAGAGGAGGAGTACTATCATGAAATCCTTAGTGTGGAAAAGGATTTCTATCTTTTTTCGAATTGTTTCTACTATCTCGACCTGTTGTCTTGAAACATGCTACTTTTATATTCCTTTTGTTTCCTGGAAAGTTCAGACTCAAATATTCTAGAGATATGAGTTGTGATTTTGACTTACTACTTGATATTGTTGTTAACTGTGTCTATCCATAAGCTATAGATATTAACTGTGTCTTAATTCTTGTTATACTGCTGGCATTTCCCGTGTTTTAGGATCGCTGATGCCTGGAACCAATATTTGAAGGGGTTAATCGTCTAATGCTTTCGACATCAAGCACTTGCAATTGTATAATAGGTTTTCCTGAAATGGCATCTGACTACAAAGGTTGTATTCACTTTCCATCTGGTTCTTTTTTCCTTTTTCATTTGTTATGGATGGTGTGATGAATAGTTTTCTTCTTGCGTGTAATGTCCTATCTCACAAGAAAAGCTATTTTGCTTATGGGTGTTAGCGGAGCTGGAAAATCGTAAGGTTTTAAGTACCTTCTAAGTTAGTTTCTTGCTGCTTCCTGTCGTTGCATATCCCTTAGTTAACCAAAAGAGCTGTGGAGGTCATTGATTTTAAACTGTGTGGGGATTCAAGCTAGACGTTAACAAAGAACTTCAGAGTGTAGAAGCATAATACCTCTTAGCTTAGCATATATGTTCTTTTTTAGTCTATTGGATCAATTAAAAGTAAATATGATTTGGATCAGCTTTATGTATAACATGATACTCAATGGTTTACCCTTCCTAGGGTACCTTTTCTCAAAGAACTTGAAACTTATTTAAATATGTTATTCCAATTTGATAGACAGTGGAACCATTTAACTTTGAAGTTCCAATTCTTCATGTTTTCAGTTTTGCTTTTAACTAATTCTTATGCATGCTGGTCAGGACAATTGGTCAGATGCTTGGAAGAGCTGTTAATGGCCGCTTTCTTGCTGCTGATGATTATCACTCTGAGTCTAACAAAGGTGAGGATTATGATCATGTGTTCATAAATCTAATCCATAAGCTGATCAATATGAAAACGTATTCCCCAAGGGTGCATTGAGTGATGATTTACATGACCAAATAGAGAAGATGCCGAATGGCACCCTCTTACCGATGAAGATCGCATTCCATGGCTTGAAACACTACGAGATGTGCTGAGAAGAGGCTTAGCTGACAATGCAGCGCCGATTCTGGCTTGCTCAGCTCTGCAAAAGCTGTACAGGGAAACCCTTAGATCTGCAGACCCAAATTATGAACCAGGTTCTTATGCAAGTGTTATTAAATTCGTCTTGCTGGATGTTGGGGCTGAAGTGCTTGCCGCTGGGCTGGAAAAGAGAGCAGCTGAGGGTAAGCATTTCATGCCTGCAAAACTCTTGCAGACCCAACTGGATTTGCTTCAGATTGATGGAGCAGAAGGTATTTCAGATTGATGCTACATTGGATCCTGACAACATAGTGAAAATTGTACAAACATTTGTCATCTGATAGACTCAATTAAAGATGAATTATTTTTTAAAAACAAATCGTGGTAAACAGAATCCTTATAGCAGTATTAAGTATTTTGTTTATGCATTTGTGATAGCCACCAAGTAATACTTCTGAACGAAGATAAGCAAATTAGATGAAGTGAAGTAACAATCTTCCCCTTCTAATAAAGTTGTGACTATAGCCAAACTAAAGAAGCACTGACGTTTGAGTTCTGTTACTATTTATTCCATGGATAAGGAAAAAGTTAAGAAAGGCTTTACGACTTTTCTCTTTTGCTTGATTTTTTTTTTTTTTTTTTTTTGCTTCATGTATCGTCCTACAGTTGAAGAGCTTATGAATCTCTAGTTTTGCTAAAGCCGAATAAGTGAAGTGCTTTTTTGTTTTCAGCTGGCAATATGAAAGGTCTTAATAGAGTGTCCATGAATATAAATTCATAGTACATTTACTAGTTTATTTCCCATTTGTACTCATATTATTTATGCTAATGGAGTAAATTCTTTTCAGTTGGTCAACAGTCTGTTATCTTTATTAGTAGATCAATCTACTTTATACAGAATCTGTAAATAAAGAACATGTATCGATAGGAACCAGCTCGCCTCTTCAAGAAACTTTCTGGTGAGACGCTGCCTACTCACGGGAATAATGGGGGTGGAGTTAGCTTAGCTAGGATGATTTTATTGTTTTGCTAAAATAATCCACAAAGATAGTTGTTCTTTTCTGCTAGGGAATGAAGCTACCAGTAGAAGGAATTGAAGCTAGCCATTCAATTCATGTTGTTCCATTGCCTGTGGCCAGGAACTCTATTTGGACATGTTTGACTGAAGTGGCTGGACATGACCCTCGAATTTAATAGCTCGATAAGGGGTGCAAATTTCACGCACTGAGGCAGTCTTGTATTGGTCTATGGAAGCGCCTAAGCTAACGCAGTGAGGCAGCAATCTTCAAAGACAGAAGGAGGAATTGGTGTAGGGACATTCATACGGAGCTCCCAGAATAGGACGTAGTGGCCGGGAAGGGTTGCAGTATCAGCGTAGCTGGTGTACTCGGTTACATGTGCATCAAATGGCATCAGATTGCACACTACATTTTGTAGATCAACTTCATCAGTCTTGTCGGAATCAATGCTCAAGATTACATTTTCCCGACAAACGAAGGTGAACTGAGGTGTACCCGAAGCACATCACCCACCCTTTATCTGTAGAGTCCTATTGGCACAAATCAAGCAAAGCTAAGCATTAGCAGACATGTCGGACAGACAAGTGGAAAAAAATAAATGAGTCAAGAGCATCTTATTTGGCACTTGAAAATACCTGAATGTGTGGTAACAACAAGCTCGTACTCCTGGCCAATCTTGACATCAACCAGATCGACCAATTGTTGCTGTTCTTTCTCATTAGGCGACTCGGATGGAGATAGAATTGGGGACTTCATTGCTTCTGTGAATTGGTGAGAACTCAAAATAGCCCATGGTGGGAATGAGGGTGTAAGGGACTTCACTGGGCTTCCAAAAGGGGTTCAAGTTGATTCCAAAGGGGCATTGAAGCATACATGGTAGAGACTAAGAGGGAGGCCGTTGCTGTAATAATCAAGGGTTAGTATATACTGTGACATGCTTCCGGTTACAACGACATCCACATACTTGGTATTAGGCCACAAACTAGTGATGATCCCTTTCCATGAATCTTTACTGCATTCAGCCTCGATGAAATCAGCCAACTCTGGGTCAGGTTTGAGGATTTTCATCACTGCCTCTCTCACTGACAGATCTGTAATTTGGGGGTTAATGGTTCCCATTCGGATATCATTGCAAAGTAGAGACCAGTGCTTTTCTAGGAACCGGATGGCACGGATGAAGCCTGATGCAAAGTACTAGCCGAGCCGGAGGACTTCTTTGTTTTGGCAGAGGCCACAAAGCATTTGGGAATACATGCTTTGGTAAGTGTCTGGACAGAGAATGGTTTCAGCTGGACTAGTTTAGTTTGCATAGGGCCTAAGACGCCTGTTACTGAAATAAGGACTTTTGTAAATACTTGTTAAAACAGGGGGAGCTGGTAATCCTCCTGGAGTCTTGGCTTCAGACTTTATGGACAAGAAATACATTCCTTTGCCCTTTTCCAAATCTGAAACAAATTGACTTATCACAGATATCATCAAGCCGTGAAGCTGTGATCTCCTCCCGAGCTCTTCCTGAATTGTTGGCATCAGTTTTCTCTCCCCTCCAGACGTCCCAGAACTGCACAGCAAAATTGCCTTTTAGCAAAAATGAAAGACAAAGGATTGGCATGTAAGAAGGAGAAAAGCTTAATGAGATACAGAGTGTGAATTGTGTACTCTATAGCAGTACACTATTTGAGATGTCAAGAATTCAGAGATGGGTTGGGAGATGAAGATTGGAGATTTATCACCATTGGCTATTTTGTTGATATCTGGCTGAATATCTTTGTAGGTAATGACAGGTATGGCTTTCGTAAATGTCTCTCTATCAGTGTGGCCATTGAGATTATGACGCTGCAAGTACTCAACATTGGCATTCCTCGAGTGGATTTCAGCAAGAACTCTCTTTTGGACCTCGTCAACGTTGGTTGTGACCTCTTCAATGAACCGAAGAGCCTTCTTGTTGTCCTCTGCGATACTACAATCAGTGGGTTTCTTTAGACTGTTTGGTGCCTCAGACATGTTTCTTTCCATAGTAATAAAGATCTGCAACTGTTTCACCTTAGGTTGTGTATGAGAGAGTCCACACAGAGACTGTGGGAAGGATGAGTCAAGATTTGTTATAAGGTGAATAAATTGTGTATTAGGTGTGTTTGGGGGTAGACTAAGGTAGAATTTTCTTTATAAAGAGGATGTTTTGGGCGAGATAAAACCGAGACGGATGGAATCTATTGACAATGGGTTCAACTGAACTCAGTATTTACTTGTAAATATATCACAACTAAGGTAGAGTTTCTTTATAAAGAGAGGACGTTTTGGGCGAGTTAAAGCTGAGACGGATGGAGTGTATGACTATGGGTTCAACTGAACCTAGTATTTACTTGTAAATATATCTCCTACGTCCTTTCGTCATTTTGTCTTCGATAGTTCAAAACATGTGCCAATGACCTTCAAAACACTCAACTTTAGTGGCACATATAAATTTGCTTTTTGATAATTGTGACTTATGTGCAAGTGGTGGTATTATTGTGTATTAGGTAAGTAATGCTTGTTGACATTGTGCTGTTACTTCTGATCCAGATCTAGTTTGGATTTTTGAGCTACAATACTTTATCAATTAAAGAGCTGGATTTTGAAATGTGAAAAAAATTAAATAAAAGCATTAATTTATTTCCGACGATAATTATTATGTTAAACTGTGATTTTTTCTATGAAGTTTCTCTCCGTTCCTCTTTGTTTCCACTTTGTCAGATATTGTGGTATTAGTGCTTCATGAAAATTAAATAGAATCATTTCAAGTTAAAACACAAAAATAGTGGACTCTGTTGGATTTTGTCCTAATATACAGTGTCTTATACAGCATAGAGAAAACTTAGAATGTTAATTGAGAATCACGATCACTATAACTTCACAAGGTTGGACATATTATGTGAAATATCTATGGCCTGACATAGTTAAATGATCATATTGTTTTGGCCAGTTTAAAGATTTGTCCGAAAGGCAGACATTTATTTCAGGAAAATAGAAGAAAAGGGGATAAAAAAAGTTCTAAACTAAAGCATTAATATAGATGGGTATACCAGGTTTCACTCTTTTCCAATGCTATAATTATTCACAGAGATACTTGTTCTTTTCTGCACAGGGAATGAAGCTACCAGTAGAAGAAATCGAAGCTGGTCATTCAATTCATGTTGTTCCATTGCTTGTGGCCAGGAATCCAATTTGGACATGTTTGACTGAAGTGGTTGGACACTACCCTCGAATTCAATAGCTCAATAAGAGGTGTCCATTTCACACACCGTGGTGTCTTGTATTGGTTTATGGAAGCACCTAAGGTAATGCAATAGTCCATGAGTTTGTCGAAAGTTCCTGTTTCCACTATCCTGATTTCCAGAGGTCCGATGGATTTGTCAGTTGCACGGCCCTCACGGTAGGTGTTGTCTAGAGATTCTTCAATGGTGAAGCAACTATCTTCAAAGACTGAAGGAGGAATTGGTGTAGAGCTACTCACTCTCAGCTCCCAAAATAAGACGTAATGGCCGGGAATGGTGGAAGTATCAGCATAGCTTGTGTACTCGGTTACGTGTGCATCAAACGGTATTAGATTTCTCTCTGCATTGTTCACTGCTTTTTGTAGCTCAACTTCATCAGTCTTGTCAGAATCAATGCTCAATATTGCATTTTCCCGACATACAAAGTTGAATTGAGGCGCGTTGTTCTTGTATCCAGCAACCTGAAGCACATCACCAACTTTGTATCTATAGAGTCCTGAAATGACACAAATCCAATTAAAGCTGAGCATTAGCAGAAATGTTGAACATATAAATGGAAAAAAGAATGTGTCATGAGCATTTTGTTGGAGCCCGGTGCACAAAGCATCCTGCGTTCATACAGGGTCAAGGGGTGTGATGTTGTACCAGAGTATGTGGTAATGACAAGCTCGTATTCTTGGCCAATCTTGACATCTACCAAATCGACCAATTGTTGGTGCTCTTTCTCGTTAAGCGACTTAGGCAGGGAGATAGAATTGGTGACTCCGTTGCTTCTACAAATTGGTAAGAACTCAAAATAAGCCATGGTGGGAATGAGGGTGTAAGAGATTTCACTGGGTTTACAAAGGGGGTTCAAGTTGATTCCAAAGGAGCATTCCGAGGAAGCATACGTGGTACTGACAAGAGGGAGGCTATTACTGAAGTAATCAAGGGTGGTTGTATATTGTGACATGGTACCAGTTACAATAACGTCTAGATACTTGGTATTAGGCCACAACCTAGTGATGATGCCTTGCCATGAACTTTTGTTGCACTCAGCCTCGATGAAATCAGCTAACTCTGGGTCAGGTTTGAGGATTTTCATGACTGCATCCCTCACTGAAGGATCAGTGATTTGCGGGTTAATGGTTCCAATTCGAATATCGTTACAAAATAATGACCAGTGCTTCTCCAAGAATTGGATGACACGAATTAAGGCGGATGCAAACACAGCACCAATTCGGAGGACTTGTTTGTTTTGACAGAGGCCACAAAGTATTTGGGAGTACAAGCTTTGGTAAGAGTCTAGGCAGATAATTGTTTCATATGGACTAGTGTCGTTTGCGTAGGTGTCAAGATGCCTGTTCTTGAACTGAGGACTCTTGTAAATACTTGTTAAAATAGGGCGAGCTAGTAATCCTCCCGGGGTCTTGGCTGCAGACTTTACGAATAATAAGTACATTCCTTTGCCCTTTTCCAAATCTGGAACAAATTGGCTCACTACAGGAATCAGAAGGCAGGAAAGCGCTGATCTCCTCCTAAGATCTTCCTCTGTTGCTGGAATCAATTTTTTGTCCCCTCCGGAGGTTCCAGAACTGCAAATTAAAAGTATCCCTTTTAGTGAAATAGTAAAGAATAGGGATTCACATGCGAACAACAAAATCCAGAATGAGATACATAGAATGGGTATTTAAGATAGGTATGCACATTTCAATCCAAAGATAGAAAAGGATGGACCTTGCAAAGAATTCTGAGATGGGCTGGGAGCAGAGGATTGGAGATTTATCACCATCCGCTATACGGTTGATATCAGGCTGAATATCTTCATAGGTGATGACAGGTATGACTTTCTTGAACGTCTCTCTATCAGTGTGACCGTTGAGATTATGACGCCGCAAGTACTCAACATTGGCATTCCTCAATAGGATTTCAGCAAGAACTCTCTTTTGGACCTCGTCAGCGTTGGTTGTGACCTCTTCAATGAACTGAAGAGCCTTCTTGTTGTTCTCTGCGATACTACAATCAGTGGATTTCTTCTTGTCCTCTCTACCAGGTATGGTTTTCTCCATAGTAATAAAGACCTGTAATTCTATCACCTTAGATTGTGTGTGTGAAGGCTGATCAAGATTTGCTACAAGGTGAAGAAAATGTATATTTGGTGTGGGAATAGTTGAAGGTACAAGTGGCTTTATATAGATAAAGCTTTGGGTTTGGGTTTTATTTGTAAATATATACTCACATTTTTTTTATAACCATGGTATACCGGTTATAGCTTTGAGTGCTGTTGTTACTACCTGCTGCTGTTGCTTCTGTTTCATCTTTCCTTGAGTGGAGGGTATCCTCTCTACCCTTACAAGGTAGGGATAAGATGTGCATATAATCCTTCCCAGACTCCACTTAGGAGATTACACTGGTTTTTTTTTTTTTGTTGTTGTTGTTGTGGTGCTCCTGCCATCTTGTTTGCACATCGGCCAATTCCACATGTACCTACTATGTCCCACCGATACAGGTATCGGGTAACTCTATGCACCAATAGGAGTGGCAAACGGGCCGGTCGGATATGGTTCGGATCGAAAACGGATAATGAAAAAATGAACCAACTATCGGACCTGACCCTTATTTAATACAGATAAAAAATAGGTTAACCGACGGATAATATGGTTACTCATATTATCCATGACTTTCTTGTATTTGATAACTTTTGGGAGAATTCTTAGTCTCCCTACTTAGAGGAAGAGGCTATACAAATAAGAAATCATCCAATCGTATTTTTGCATCTGCTAGGAATTGAACCTGAAATCTCTCGATTCTGTGTGCCCTTTTGTCAGTTTTGGCTTAGATAGTTCAAAACATGTTTAACATTCAGACATACAACTTTAATGGCACATATAAATATTGCTTTTGATATGTGATTTATGAGCAAGTAGTTCTCCTTGACATTGTGCTATTACGTCTGATCCAGATCTAGATCTAGATGTTTGAACTAAATTCTTTAATCAATTACACAGTATTCTTTAATTAATCAAGTAGTACTTCTTTAATCATATCTTTATGTAGAGACAAAAGCTTTAATTTCTGAGTACAAATAATGATGTAACTAAACATGAACTTTCATTTATTGTTGAAGTTTGATTTTGCGCTATGTAATCCCCTCCGAACTTATTAACAGCAAAATTGTCAAATACAACTTATAAATCCTAATTATATGTGAGTTATAAATTCAATGGGACTTATAAAGCGCAATGATTAATGTGATGTACAATCGTAATATCTAATTAAATCTTAATAGTTAAATGCGACTGACAGCGAATGGGACTTATTAATCGTAATGGCTAAATGCAACTTATAAATCGCAATCAGAGTGCGGCTTACTACCTGGCAACGCTGACTTACAAACAATTGCAATTGCGGCTTTATAACTTTGGGAATGGAAAAAGCCTTGGTAGGGAGCGCTTTTCCTCGAATGGCTACGCAACGCAAATTTAGATATAGTCGGACTGGGTATGTGTGATAAACCAAAAAAAATAAATCTCTTTTAAATAGGGGTGTTAATAAAAACCTGAAAAATTGAACCAAACTGAAAATCAAATCAAACCGACCAAAAATATCGATACTTTTTGGTTTGGTTTGGTTTTGGTTTTGAATTTTAAAAATTGATTAAATTTGGTTTGGTTTTAGTCTTAATTAGAAAAAAATCGAAAAAAATCCGAAGCAAACCGATTATAGGAGTAGTTATTTCAAATTTGTTATCACACCTTTATATATGTATATTTTTATACAAAGTTTTAAAAAAATTTATGGTAAATGATAATAGTTTTCACTTTTAGTATAATTCTTTACCTTTACATTCTAGTTTGATTGGTAGTTTTCTTTTGTTAAGTGTAAGAATCCATTTCGCGTTAAAAATAATATATTTTTAATTGAGTCCTTAAATTATTCATCACTATTTGATTCAATTATCATCAATATATTTTGGTAAATAATAGATTTCGCACATGGCAATTGATTTGATAGTGTTACATTGAAAATATGGTCGTGAGACTATGTGTTTGCAAATGTATGTCTTATATTTAAGAAAAAACGATAAATAACCAAAAAAATCAAAAAAATCGACAAAATCTGATATAAATCAAATCATGAAAAAACTGACTTAATTGGTTTGATTAGGACCTGAGTTAATGACAAACTATATTATTTTTGTCAGTTTACTATCTAAACTATCGGGTGTACTCGGAAACCCCCCGAACTATATCACTCTTCATACAAAAAAAACCTATGTCGCTTATGTGGCACTTCGTTTGCAATCACTTCTTCAAAAACGCGTGAAGCTTGAAAATTAGTAGATTTGTGGCCCACTTGACAACATGAATAACGACTAATTAGTCCATTTTTTAAAAAAACTTATATTTTATCCCTTTTTCTTTAATTATACAATCTTCTCCATTATTTCACATTTCTTCTCCATTTCTTCACCATTTCTTCACCCGTTTGATCTTTTTTAATTTTAATCCATTTGAAATTTTTTCTCTGTTTATTGATTTTATATTTTATCGTTAATCAAATTAATTTGAAAGAAGAACACCTATTGTAGAAGAGTCATGAGGTTTAATGTGTTTTGTGGTTGTGGGCAACGTGCTTCTTTCAGAACATCAACGGCAAATACTAACCCAGAAAGACGTTTTTTTATACAAGTACTATGTGGTAATAATCTTTCAAATCATCATATTTTATGTGATATAATATGGCTAAATTTTGATTTTATTTATAATTTTGGTTAAACTTTTCAGGTAAAGGATAGTGTGGCTTTTGGATTTTTTCAATGGTATGATCCAAAATTTCCTAGCCAATGTAAGGTAATAGTTCTTGGGTTACAGAAGGATAAAATGGAACTCGAGGCCGAATTGAAGAAAAGAATATGTTAAAGATGCTACTTATTACGTATTAGTTATGTTTCAATGAATATTTTTTGGTTGTTCAAATGTTAGGATAAATGACTTCTTACTGAATTTAGGATGTAAAAAGTAAACGTGTCCTATTTTGTAGAGTTAATACCCTCAAACCCTCTTAAATTATACTATTTTGTCATATTCCTACCTAAAATATCAAGTGTCCCCGAAAACCTCATGAACTATATCCTCTTCATATAAAACCCCCCCTATCGCTTATGTGGATTTTAGTATTAGTAATTAAATTCATTATCCATGTGGCATGCCACATAGCATATTTTATAATTTAATTAGGGCGTGTATCATATGCAGTATAGCTAATGTGATGGGGTTTTTTATGCAAAAAGTGATTAATAATTCATAGAGTTTGTGGGACACTCAATAATTTAGATAGTAAACTGACAAAAATGTATAATTTAACCAAGTCCAGCTATATTAATTCTTAGCATCTAATATAAAGAATCAGTTACTTAAAAGTATAGGATATATCATCGAACACTTTTCGCAATCACATACTCCTTCCGTGAACTCATTTGACCGGGCACGGAATTTAAGAAAAGAGAGAAGACTTTTGATCTTGTGGTGTAAAATGAGGCACTTTTATTTTGTGTGGCTATAAATTATTGCATAAATATAAATTATTTTCAAATAAGAAAAATAATTATTCTTTTTGCCACGGACTAAAAAGAAAATAGGTTCTCCTCAATTGAATCGGAGGTGAGGGAGTATGTATTTTTATCGTTTCACTTCGATTCCAGTTATCCCCCAGCGAAAAGCTAGACCGAACAAGTTCCCGAATTTCTTCGGCAGTAAGAAACGTAAACGGCGGTGGAAGAAAAAGCGCCGGCGCCGGCGAACTCACATCTAAGTAGTCTTTTGAAGAAACTGTTCATCAGCTCCTAACCTAAATCGTGGAAGATGAAGATCACTGTATTGAAGTTTCTCTCTATTTCCTCTTTGTTTCCACTTTGTCAAAGATTGTGGCTTATTAGTTCTTCATGAAAATTAAATAGCATCATTTCAAGTTAAAATTCAAAAATAGTGGAAACTAGGTTGGGCTTTGTCCTGAATATGCAGTGTCTTATATTGCATACAGAACACAATTTAGAATGTTAATTGAGAATCACGCACTATAACTTCACAAGGTTGGACATATTATGTGAAATATTTATGGCCTGACATAGTTAAATGATCATATTGTTTTGGCCAGTTTAAAGATTTGTCCGAAAGGCAGACATTTATTTCAGGAAAATAGAAGAGAAAGGAGATAAAAAAAGTTCTAAACTAAAGCATTAATATAGATGGGTATACCAGGTTTCACTCTTTTCCAATGCTATAATTATTCACAGAGATACTTGTTCTTTTCTGCACAGGGAATGAAGCTACCAGTAGAAGAAATCGAAGCTGGTCATTCAATTCATGTTGTTCCATTGCTTGTGGCCAGGAATCCAATTTGGACATGTTTGACTGAAGTGGTTGGACACTACCCTCGAATTCAATAGCTCAATAAGAGGTGTCCATTTCACACACCGTGGTGTCTTGTATTGGTTTATGGAAGCACCTAAGGTAATGCAATAGTCCATGAGTTTGTCGAAAGTTTCTGTTTCCACTATCCTGATTTCCAGAGGTCCGATGGATTTGTCAGATGCACGGCCCTGGCGGTAAACGCTGTTTAGAGATTCTTCAATGCTGAGGCAACAGTTTTCGAACACTGAAGGAGGGATTGGGGTTGAACCATTCACTCTCAGCTCCCAAAATAGGACGTAGTGGCCGGGAATGGTGGTCGTATCAGCATAGCTTGTGTACTCAGTTACATGTGCATCGAATGGCATCAGGTTGCTCACTGCATTTTTCACTGCATTTTGTAGCTCAACTTCATCAGTCTTGTCGGAATCAATGCTCAAGATTACATTTTCTCGGCAGACAAAGTTGAATTTAGGTGCGTTATTCTTGTATCCAACAACCCGAAGCACATCACCCACCCTGTATCTATAGAGTCCTGAAATAGTACAAATTTCAAGATATGTTAAGCATTAGAAGAATGGTTGGACAGATAATGGAACAACGAGTATGCGTCGAGCATTTTATTTGGTGTTTGAAAGTACCAGAATATGTGGTAACAACAAGCTCGTACTCCTGCCCAATCTTGACATCAACCAGATCGACTAATTGTTGTTGTTCTTTCTCATTTTGCGACTCGGACATGGGGATAGAGTCTTTGACTCCGTTATTGCTTCTGTGAATTGGTAAGAACTCAAAATAGCCCATGGTGGGAATTAGCGTGTAAAAGACTTCACTGGGTTTACAAAGCGGGTTCAAGTTGATTCCAAAGGAACATTCCGAAGACGCATACGTGGTACTGACAAGAGGGAGGCTACTGCTATAATACTCAAGAGTTGATATATATTGTGACATGGTTCCAGTGACGACAACATCCACATACTTGGTATTAGGCCACAGCCTAGTGACAATCCCTTGCCATGAACTTTTGCTGCATTCAGCCTCAATAAAATCAGCCAACTCTGGGTCAGGTTTTAGGATTTTCATCACTGCTTCTCTCACTGAGGGATCAGTAATTTGTGCGTTAATGGTTCCAGTTCGGATATCGTTACAAAGTAGAGACCAGTGCTTCTCCAAGAATCGTATGGCACGGATGAAGGCGGATGCAAACACGGCGCCTACACGTAGGACTTCTTTGTTTTGGCAGAGGCCACAAAGCATTTGGGAGTACATGCTCTGATAAGAGTCTAGGCAGAGAATAGTCTCAATTGGACTGGTGTGGTTTGAGTTGTGGAAATGATGCCTCTTGAAAATACTAGTTAAAATAGGGCGAGCTAATAATCCTCCTGGGGTCTTGGCTTCAGATTTTACAAACATTAAATACATTCCTTTGCCCTTTTCCAAATCTGGAACAGATTGGCTCACCACAGATATCATAAGGTTGTAAAGCTGTGATCTCCTCCCAAAATCTTCCTCTATTATCGGCATCAACTTTCTCTCCCCTCCAGACGTCCCAGAACTGCATATAATAATTGCCCTTTAGCAAAATTTAAAGACAAAAGAGTTCACATAGGGATGCACATTTTCTCAGAATAAAAGAAAAGGACTTATAACAACAACAACATCCTTAATATATTCCCACGTGTGGGGTCTAGGAGGGTAGTGTATATGAACCTTACTTCTAGTAAAGAAGCTGTTTCTAGAGACCCCGCTCAAGCAAGCACACAGTAAAACAAAAGAAAAGGACTAACCTTGTCAAGAATTCAGAAATGGATTGGGAGCAGAGGATTGGAGATTTATCACCATCCGCTATACGGTTGATATCAGGCTGAATATCTTCATAGGTGATGACAGGTATGACTTTCTTGAACGTCTCTCTATCAGTGTGACCGTTGAGATTATGACGCTGCAAGTACTCAACATTGGCATTCCTCGATAGGATTTCAGCAAGAACTCTCTTTTGGACCTCGTCAACGTTGGTAGTGACCTCTTCAATGAACTGAAGAGCCTTCTTGTTTTTCTCAGCAATACTACAATCAGTGGATTTCTTGTTGTCCTCTCTACCAGGTATGGTTTTCTCCATAGTAATAAAGACCTGTAACTGTTTCACCTTAGGTTGTGTGTATATGGAAGTCCACAAAGTGACTGTGGAAAGGGTGAATCAAGATTTGCGACAGGTGAAGATAATGTATGTTGGATGTGGCTTTATATGGATAAAGCTTTGGGTTTTACCTGTAAATATATACTTTGTATTTCTTTGTGTTGTCCGGCCATCTTCTGTGCACCTCGCCTAGTTCCACAATTTACCTACTATTTTTCTATCAAAACATATAAAAATGAAAAGAAATTATTTTAATACTTGTTTTTGCATTCGGTGGTAATTGAACCTGAGATTGCATGATTATGTGTGCCCTTTGGTCCGTTGTGGCTTACATGGTTCAAAACATGTTTGACTGACATTCAGACATACAACTTTAATGCCACGTATAAATATTGTTTGTAATAGTTGTGACTTATGACTAAGGATATTTTTGGATGCTACTGGTTATGTTATTGCGATTGAAGTAAGTAGATCTGTCACGTCTCTATGTAGAGACAAAAACTTTAGATTCTGAGTATAAATAATGGTATGCTCCAGTTTCTTCTAATAATAAAAAAATTAGAAACAATGTTACTGCTTACAGCAAATTTCTGGTATTTTATAACTAATTGAGCACATAGCTGTTGCAAGTTTTCAATTATTTGTTTAAAAGAAAGACATTTCTGTCAGGAAAAAACAGGATAAAAATAAGCATATCGCGTTCACGTAAGGTTCAGAGAAGAAGCGCACTCTCTCTCATACTAGTCTGTCATTAGTGATGTATCTGAATGGTTCATAAGTTTCTTAATTGCACTTTTTAACATATAAATGTCATTAAAACCTCAACCTTTCCGGACAAAAAGAAATTTATTTAGTAGAATATTAAAAAAATAGATATGTGTGTATTCGGCACATGTCACGAGGTAGAATTCTAGTGCAGATAAATACTAGTTATTTTAGGGGAGAAAAATGGAGGAACATATAAAAATTGCAATTTTAATATTTTCTATCCATCCTTACATTTTATTAGAGCTGTTAATATGGGTTTGATATATTGGTCCAGCCCAACCCATAATTTAGCAGTATTGGGTAAGAATTTTTGGAGCCCATTTAAAATTGAGGCTTTTAGCCCGACCCAAGTAAGTCCGTGAGGCTTGACTGAGGTTGGGTTGTGTCAGTCTATGAGCCTAATAAAGATACTTATTTAAAACATATAAAAAAATATAATAAAAAAAATATTGCCTCTAGCGATGGAAAGTTAGAGTTGAATTTTTACACTCTGTTTTGATCATTATTCCCATTGTTTTATAATATATTGCATTGTACCGTATCGTTTTATGAATACAATTGTTTGGACATATTGTATTGTTTGTTATTGTTAAATAATATTTTGTTGTTTGATTTGACTGTATCGTATTGTACTGTAACTGATAAGTTTACTAAAATATTTCGAATTGCTTAAATATTAAATTTAATAAAAAATTATGTATAAAAATAATTTTAAAAAACAAAACAGAAAGAAGGCAAAACATAAGAAATCAAAACAAAGGAGCGAAACAAAAGAAGGCAAAACAAAGGAGCACAACTAATTAGATTTGAGAATAAGCAAATTAGGAGAAAAAATAAAAACAGAAGGCAGCAAAAGACCTTTAACATTAGTCTGGAAAAAAATAAAGTAGGTTATAAGTTGGAGATTTGGAGTTAAAATAGAAAAAAAGATAAAGGATAAAATAAAATTGTGAAATAATAAGTTAGGGCATAATTGAAAAGAAAAATAGGAAACAATCCCACCACACCAGATCGGTTGTTTCAGAAAAGAGGATTTTTTATTGTTCCGGAACAATGAATTTTTACAATACAATACAACCAATTTAATGAAACAATCAAAACAAATAATGTTTTGAGATAACAATACAATACTATACAACGAGGAAAAATAATCCAAACAATCTGTTACTTAGGGGAACCAAAGCTTGATCTTGAGAAGTTTCGAGAGATAGATGTTGTCATGTATTGGAAGGATCATTCTAAAAAATATCTCGATCTTTCAATAATGGCGTGTGATTTACTTAGTATTCCTATTACCCCTATAGCATCGAAATCACATTTAACATTGGTTGGCATGTTCTTATAAAGTACAGAAGTTGTATCCATTTGAAAATGTCCATACACTTGTTACTACTCGGAATTGGTTACATGACTTTTTCCAAACTCAAATTGATAATATTTTTTTATGTGAATTTAAATATTATTTGCTTTTATTATTTAATTATTCTTAATATATAACTAACTAATATTGCATATGAATTGTAGATGTAGATGAAAGTGAAGAGGTTAAGACAACCTTGTCACTAGCGAATTCAAACGTATTTGATGAAAACGATGTATTGGATATCCCGTAAATATCATGGACTTTCTCTTGAATAGTTTGTTTTGAGTAGTCGTGTCGTTTACCTTTTTAATGTTTATTATGATATATTGGAACAATATAAAAAGTTATTAAGCTTTGCAAAATGTTTTCAATAAGATATTTTTGAACTTTTAAATAATTATTGTTCTTAGGTCATAACTTAAAGAAAAAAAAAATATATTATATTTTAAGAATGGTGAGCGCGGTCCACATAGGACTGTTGTGAGTTGACCATTATAAGGTCTATCAAAATGGTGGGTTAGCCCAGCCTAATTCTTTAATTGTTAAAGTTCACGTAAGTCGGGTTAAGCTAATCCGATCCGACCCATATTGACAACGCTACGTTTCATATGTTCCAATTTTCTAATGTTTAACTTATCCTCCCGACAATATATGTTCCAATTTTCTAATGTTTAACTTATCCTCCCAACAAAACATCATTTTGTGGAAGAAAAGGCTGTATTTGAATTATGAATTCATGCATATATAGGTTTATAGTCCAGTAAGAAAAATAACTTATTATCAAATTCAAACAAGGATAGTTTAGTTAAAAGATGATATTCATTTTAATTTGGAACATGCATGTTATGACTTATGAAAGGACGTGATGTGTGCGAACAAACATAATATTTGAATTTGAGAATATGTTGATTATGAACAAATTTGACTACTTAGTCTAATGATATACTTTACAGTAGCCGGTATATCACGGGTTCGAGCCCTGGAATGAGCTATTAATGTTTGCATTAGGGTAGACTATTTAGATTACATACTTTTAGGTGTAGCCCTTCACAAACTCTGCATGAACCCGAGAAACTTCGTGCAATGGGGGATCTATATGGTCTCTTGTGGGTGCTCAAGCATTCATTATCTTTGACCAAATTTAGTAAATTTCAATAGGTAATTATAGATGTATTTAGATAAATACTGAGTGAGCACCCCTAAACTCCATTTTCCTCTTCTTTCGAAATTTTTATCGGTGAATTTCCATGACTTTAAAATTCTGGATACGGTTCGTGCACGGTGCTGCCTTTTTTTTTATATACTTCACTCATCTCAGTTTATATGGTAGTAGCTTTTTTTTATTCTGTTTCTAAAAAGAACGCTAGCTTTTTAAGTTTGAAAAAATTTAACCGAAATTTCCTTTTTTACTCTTAATAATATGCTCTTAATCATGTGTTATGACACATTTAAGCTCAAATATTTCAACGCGTTTCTTTTTTAAATTAAACTCTGTGTGATGTCACGTCAATTTAAAGGGAGAGAGTAACTAGAGTTGAATGGTATATAAGAGTTGAATGGTATATATATACATAGATTTTTTTTTTTATAAATTTTATTGATTTCTTTCTAATTTACTTAGAAAAATTGAAGAAAAATACCTCACAAAATTTATTAATTTTAAGAAGAAATTCAGATAGTACATCCTAACACCTATTTCTCTAATCTTTTCTCACAATTCTTATTTTTTTTAATCTGAATTTCTCAATTCCTCATGCTGGTAGAGAGAACTATTTTTCTTAGCAAACTATTTTTCTTCTTCGAAGCTGGCCATTCGATTACTAAAAAGTTTTTTTTTCCGGAATTTTTTCTTTTAATATGTTTGTCGATGAAAATTTGTAAGTTTTTTGGAGATTTCTCAAATAAATAAAGAAATAAATCCCCACTCACAAACTTCAATATACTCTTTCAAGTAAAATATATGTCCAAATATAATTTTAAATTTTAAATGCTGTTTTCAACTTAATTTTAAATACTATTTAAAAAAAAAAATCATACTCCATTTTTATGTCCAAACACCTACTAAAATTAATACATTTTCTTTATGAGCTCCTTGTCTAATTCAATCGTTCTCATTTTTACCTATTATTTTACAACAAGGGACGCTTTTATATAATATCTCATGCTTGTGTCATTACTGACGTCATTGCAGGTTATACTTTTTACAAGTAATATATACTTATGAATGATCCTCAAGTTAAAATATATATTAAATATAATATTTGCATCCATTGTTGTCTGCTGTGATTATAATAATAAATCTAGCGTCACGGTTTATTAATGCCCAACAACAAAATCTAACCAGCAAAGCAACCTTTCACTTTTACTCCACGTTGCATGATTTTTTATGTTTGTTTTTATTTTTAAAAAATAACCTGATGCACAAAATATCTTATGTTTGCGTATGATTTGGGGAAGAATCGTATCCCGAAGGGTGTGATGTAGATAGAGTATTCTAATTCAAATATTAATGGTGACTTCCATAACTCGAATGACCAGGGGCTTATCTAAGGGGGATCCATGGGGCACGTGAACCCATACTCCCCTCCCTAAATTATGTATAGTAATGTTATATTTTTTCAAAAATGCTAAATATATGTGTGTGCAGTGTGCACCCAAGCTCAAAGTATCACATGATGCGATAATTATTGGATATACTTCTTGTTAGGGATATAGTAAATTTATCCTAGATCCAATATCATATTTGATGAATTGAACATATTTTTGTGAACGTTATTTGATATAAAAGTATATGTCATTTGATATTCTTTTGTCATAGTTATTTTTCATTGTTTGATTAACTTGATAAGGTCCTTGATTAAATTTTGAGACTTGACATTGTGATGGAGATCATGATAATAAGAGTGAATTTCTTATAATTTAATCTAAATTTATTAATTTGGACATTATTAATCCTATTAGATCAATATGCGATCGTCTTTATTGGATAAATATTAGTTGATTTCATTAACTAAATCACATAGATAGATGATGCATATAGAGATATGGTCATTAAACCGACTCATTGGATAATTCATAATGGTTAGAATTACCATAAATTGTCCATAGGATATTCTCTTGAAGAATGTGATGTAAGAGTTTTCTTTGACCTGAGATCGTCATAGTAATTGACAAGTTATTTATTGTGCTTTGGTACCAGACACGTATGACCCTAGGGCGATAGTTGAAAGGTTATTGGACACGATTAAATACTTGTAGAATTAGTGATTGATCAAGATGGAACCTGTCAACTCTTGGTAATGAGTTTCAGCTCCATGTTGTCATGAATTATAAACGAACAAATTAAGACCTTGGCCAGACAATTGAATGAAAGAAGAAAATTGTTTCTTAGGTCGTTCAATGGTCGATTATATTTGACATGCACACATAGTTGGTCTTCTATTAGGATTTGACAGTTGAACCATATCCTAGGGTGACTCAGAGCTATAAAGAAAGAAGAAAATATAACTTTATTCTTCTACAGGTTCTTGAGAGTAAATTGTATGCTTCATGCTATCCGATCATATGAGTGTTGCTAGACACCACCCTTGATTAGTATATTGGTGTGATCAATTTACTGCCGGCTTAGTACTGAACCTATAGGGTCGTACACTAACGAGTGTTCTCATATTTGCTAAAGGATTAATTACTTTATTATTTGATAATTAAATTAAAGAATTTAATTAGTCAAATAAATTTAGTTATTAGTCCAAATAAAATATTATTATATTCTTTGTCAGCACAGATGATATAATTAATATTGTAAAAAAATTAAAGTTTTCTATTTGAAATAAAAATTAAATTATATCTCTTGGTTGATATATATATGTGGTATATATAAAATATAATATTCATATAGAATTATGAATTCCAGTTGAAATTGGATTGACAGAAAATCCTTAAGGACATTGATAATAGGTGAATTTTACTATATTCATGCCCTAAATAATCACCTTCTTAAGTTGTTTTGATAATATATGTGATGATAAAATGCTTTTATTTGTGTTTTTCATGAATTATAGGTACAAAATGGTTAAGGAAGGTTAAGGAGCAATTTTGGAGTCAAAAGTAGAAGAAAAAGGCCATATATGCAAAATTCCATGGAAGCCACGCCTGCACAGCCCTGAAGAATCAGAGATATTGTTTGGTCGCGGTTCTACCGCGACCGCGGCAGAACCGCGGTGGATGTATGCTACTGAAGTTTTGAGATTCAGAAGGGTAGTTTGGCCATGGTTCTACCGCGACCGCGGTAGAACCGCGGCAGGAGGAGTAAAGTTGAGGGACCAAAGTGTAAAAACGGGATTTTTAAGACTTAAACCCTATATAAGACCTTTGGATTAGCCCAAAGGAGGCAAGCATGGTATTTTAGAGTACTTTTGCATGGAAACCTAGTGTTTGAGATTTCTCTAAACATCTTTTTTATTTTTCCTTTGAATTTTCATTATGAATTCTATTGTAGCTTTTGTTTTCATAGTTATGAGTAGCTAAATTCCTATCTAAGGTTTTGATGGAACCTATTGGTTGACGAACTTCTTATTTTTAAGAATACAAATTGTTAGTTAATCTCTATTTGTTCAACTTCGTTCTTATTGTAGTTAATTGACAGGATCCTCAATTAGCTGTGCCTATTTAGTGTGCATAACTTGGAAAATAATGCATATTTAGGTTATTTTTGAACAACACCACTCCTAGATTATTAGAGGAATCTATAATTGCGCGTTTAAATGTGGGATTAGTAATAATGAACCCTTGGGTGTAATCTAATGTGAATTGTGATAACTAAAGCAAGCTAGTGTAACTCGGAAGAGTACAATAGTAGATTACTGTGATTACTCGGGAGAGATTTTCGGTAGGATTAGTGTTCATGATTGATAGAGAGATATGATAAATTTGTATGAGTATAAACAGAAGGGATTCCATCAATAGGGGAAATCATTACCTTAGTCTTTCTCATCACTGTTTACAACATATTTAGTTATTTTATTCTTTGCAAAAGCAGTTGTTAAGAAGCATTAAAAAGGGATATTTGAATATTTGGGAAGTTGATTCGGAAGATTATTGATTTTGAAGATAGTAGTTGATAGGTTAACTTTGTGAGGATTCGACCCCGTGTGAAATACTTGATTTATATTTGCTATGACCGCATTGTCCTTTATAGAAGGCATAGTTGGGCGTGACCAAATTTTGACACCGTTGCCGGACAGTTAACGGAATTATCAATTTCTATTGACAGAAATACAAGATTCTTATTATAGCTAGTTTTCTCTCTGTCACACCTCCTTTTTTTACTACCCTCACCGGAAAAACATAGAAATGTGTGCTTATAGGGTATACCTCGATGTTCAAATACCCGAGACGGATATAATAGCATAGAGGAAGGAGTTTTTCTACTTAAAGGATAATCGGTTCGGGATTTTGTTTTAATTAATCAGAGTCGCCACTTGGGAAGATAATGGTGTCCCAAGTCACCGGTTAATCCCGAATCCGAGGAAATTGACTCTTTTCGTAATGTCTGCGAAACGAAGATCTGGATAAGGAACTCTGTTAACCCGGGAGAAGGTGTTAGGCATTCCCGAGTTTTGTGGTTTTAGCACGGTCGCTCAATTGTCGTTCTTGACTCTTGTTTGACTCAATATAGATTTTAACAACAAATATGTGCTTTTACTTAAATATTTTACAGAATTGCGACATTGCGAAAACACGCCTCGAGTCACACCACGACCAGTACGCCTGTGACTTTTGGTATATTTCAGCTTTGCCGGAATTTTAGGATTTGAGTCGCACAAGGTGCACACTCGTTCATAGGAAAGTACGTTAAATCGTGCCCTAAAACAGTCTAACGGCTTAGAATTATTTTGGGATAAGCTATGAAATTTACTAGTAGCTTTCCCGATTCTATTTATATTATCTTATTACTAAATGGGGGCCCCGCTTGTTTAATGTCGGGCGAGGCTCGTCCCAATTGTATTATTAAAGTCCAGTCCTAATGTTTAGCTATATTTTCTATACATGTTTTTCCTTTAGCCGTATTTTAGCTGTTATTCTATTTCAAATCTGGGCCCAGGCCATTGTCATTTCCATTATTGGGCCTGGACCTCCATACCTCTACTTAATGAGATATTGGACCTATCCAGGTCTTAGTGACCCAGATTGTCTTTGGGCGTTCGTTCAATAGCCCATTTAGCTTCACACTATAATTCAGGCCCACGTCGTGTATTAGGCCCAAACCGGATTGAAGTAATAAAGAAAGTAAAAATGATGAACTCATAGTAAATCAAACATACAGAATTAAGAAATGAAATTAAATTACTCTTTTTATTTATCAAAGGGGAAAATCACTGTACAAAATTGTCAATGCTAATTCTAGATCATGGCTATCTGATGTATATGAGAATCGACTACTTTTTATCCTTCTGTTTTCTGATAACTGATTTACACCAATATTGAAATTACTTAACTAAGAAATTAAGAGAAAATAGTTTAACTATGTAAAGCATTATCTAACTAAACAATTCAACTATTTACTACGATAAACCTGATTATCTAAGGCTAAGTGATGCACAATTACATTACTGGTTTTACTACGATTTAAGCTCATTCCGTGTCACAAACCCAGTCTCAAATGAATTATTGCTTCTTCTAACTGTTTTTCTCTTTTGAACTTGTTTATATCTAGATGCTGATTCACAAATCTGATTAGCTATGTGAGTGTGTTTTATGTTACTGTTGTGTGCGTTATTGTTATCGATTCATACTATGGTTATTTAGCTTGTTTTGTGAGTTTTATCTACTTAACTAGATGATCTACTACTTACTACTATACTACTACTATTATACTAGCTATTACAACATTTTATGTCTGTTTCTCTACTACTATCTACTGTAATATACTACAGATTCAAACTAAGATTACAGATGTTTAAGAAAACTAGTACATAACAATAGCAAAATAAGCCAGGTCTTCATTTTTTATTTCAATCAGCTCGCCATTACAGCTTCAAATGAAAGAGAAATGTACCTGGATCAATAAGAAAATCCAATGAGTCTAGGGGAATTAGGCAGATAAGCAACAACAAATGACTCGAACAGCCAATGCAATAGAGAGATTGAATATCCACAAAACAGAACACCACAGCAAGAGCAAATAGAGACCCAGGCAAACACTCGAGCAGAAACCCAAAGGATCAGATGGATATCAACAAGTTCTCACTTGAAAAATCCCAGAAAAACTACTTGCTATCACTATTTTTTACTCTGAATTTTCTCTCCTAAACCAGCCTTAGAAATAATTGAAGCCCCCCTAAGAATAATTGAAGAATCCCCAAGAATGATTGAAGCAGTCCAAGAATGATCGAAGCCCCCCTCATCAGCCCTTTTTAGGTGGTATATATAGGAGTGGGAATGGGCTGATGACTTGGGAAAAAAGAATGGGATTAAATTCCACTTCTCTCCTATTAAAATTACTAAACTTACACTAAGTCCCCAAAATCTGTTACCCAAAACCCTTCCAGCATGTGCTGGAAGGTTCTAAAGATTCTCTTTTAAGGCCTTTTACTAACATGTCCCTAAGGGTTGAAGATTTTTACTGATTTTCCTTTTTAGGGAGACCATTATACCCTTTAATCTCTGCAAAATTGTAGAAATCAGGGGTACAAATGACTCCCTTACCCCTTATGTTCTAAACAATTCACCATTTTACCTATTTGGCTTCCAATTATGCTCCTAAGGACACTGCTGAATTACCTGACCTGCCTAGGTCAGGTTTTCAGCATTTTCGGACTTAACCTATGGCCAGTCCTTGCATTGGTATTTAAGGACTGGCCAGTTCTAATTATTTCAAACATAGCCTCTTTTAGTTCATTTTAAGTTAATTGCAGGACCAGCCTGCCTTATTACTATATTTAACTATTTAAAACTTAGCCAGTCTCAAGTTGAGACTTAGCTTGGGCAATTGAAGCCCAATTACTGAACACAGGCTGGGCCCAAGCCTTTGCAGGCTTAGCCACCTGTAGTTCAGGGCCCAAAATGAGCCTGGGCAAGTCTGCATTTGCAGACTTAGCCAATCCTTGCATAATTGACCTTTTTAATTCCTTTTAAAACTAATTGCAGGACTAGCCTGCTTTATTAAGGCATTTAAACTATTTAACTAATGGCAAGTCTCAAGTTGAGACTTAGCTTGGGAAATTGAAGCGCAATTACTGAACATAAGCTGGGCTAAGGCCTTTGCAGGGCTAGCCACTTAAGGTTCAGGGCTCAAAAAGAGTCCGGGCAAGCCTGCATTTGCAAGCTTAACCAGTTTTGCACAACCAGCCCCTTTTGAGGTGGACTGGTGTGTTTGGACATTATGGAGTTGATCAACTTTGCAAAGTTGACCACTCTTGGGTCAATTATTGCCTAATAACCTATTTTTTGTTCATTTTCAGTCTTAACCTATTTCAAAACTAGCCAATTTATAAAACTTAGCACTAACAGCTATAATCAATTCCCCTAAAGTTAATGGGTATTAATCACTGCTCATTTTAACAAAAACTATTGTAAACTCAGCCATTTCAACACACAATTGCACACATAACCACATGAAACCAAATATTGTTCATTAATCAATTAAAACTCAGAAGGGAAGTTTGATAATGGTGAATCTTAACTAATCAACTTACATAACTCAATTTCATGTAGCAAAATATCAATTAACATCAATCAGGCTTAGTTACAATCATTTTATGTTAAAAGATTCACTAAAAGACCCAGAGCACATTTAGAGTTTGTCACACCTCCTTTTTTCACATACATATGTAATGTGTGCCACTGTTTAATACTACACCCCGGGAAGGGATATAATAATAAAAGGGAAGGAGTTTTTCCACTTAAAGGACGATCGGGGCGGGATCAATTTATTTAATTTTTCAGAGTCGCCACTTGGGAAAATAATGGTGTCCCAAGTCACCCATTTAATCCCGAACCGAGGAAATTTATGACTCTGTATTACAGTCTGCGAAACTAGAAACCTGGATAAGGAATTCTGTTAACCCGGGAGAAGGTGTTAGGCATTCCCGAGTTCCGTGGTTCTAGCACGGTCGCTCAACTGTCATATTCAACTTATTTATCTAATTTATAACATGCTTTATTATGTGCAAATTTTAACCTTATAACCGCTTTTAATATTATTATTCATTATTTTAATAAAAGAATTGCAGCATCATCAAAATGCATCTCAAACCACGTCACAATCAATGTACCCGTGATTATCGGCACATTCCGACTTTGTTGAGATTTGGACTTGGGTCACATAAATGTGCACCCGAGTTTAGGGAGATAAAATTATTAAATACGCGCCTAAAGATACTAACGCATTATTATTGAGAAAAACCGCGGAATTCGTTAAACGGCATGTCCCGTAATCTAAGTAATATTTATTAAACAAGTATGAGGACCCCAAGCTCCAGTCTGAACTCGAATAAGACGATCTCTATTACTGAAGAAACCCTTAACTCGGATTTGCTACTTAACTTGAAGGGCCAAAGCCTACCATTTAATTATTGCTGGGTCAATTATTAGTTCAATCCTAGGCCCAAAATGAGTACAATTTACATGAGAGGCGTGCCTTAGGAATACTATAGCGTTCATGAGTTTAATGCAAAAGTCCAAAATCAAGAATAGGCAATGTGGAAGAAACAGAGGATTTAATTATTATTAGTAAATGACAAATTACAACTACTCAATAACGCAATATTAAACTTGTATCTCTGTGGCTCATTTTATCAAACCCAAGCCATATTATTCTAAACTTGAATTAGACTTCATAAGTTAAACTGGTATTTAGCAAATCAAAGCTAAACCAAAAAGTCACCATTAAGCACTTTAAACAAACAGACTATATGAAAAGTAAATAACATAACTTAGAGAAATAGAAAATAAGACAAGATTAAATAATGAAAACAAAGCAATGAAGACTACAAATTCATGGTCTTATATTGCAGCTCACTGGATTCGGTTATGGAACAAATGCAGCATATTGATGATAACTTAATAGAGTCACAAAATAGAAGGAAACGGACCTCAATAGCAAACTCGAGAATGAAACGTCAAAACCACGGACAAGATCTCTATTGGAACGTCTCGGCGGAAACTCGACGAACTGCGAATGGACCTCGACGGAAACTTCGGACGGATCTCATGCGACTCGACCTCCATTGAAAATCAAATATTTTTGTGGGTTTGTGCGTGTGCGTTTAGTGAGGTGCGTCAAGAAGACGATGGTCGTTAATGGGTTGTTCGTCAGGACGCGAGGCAGTGATGGTGGCTCGTTCAGGGCGTGAAAGGCTGGAGGTGAAACGGCAGCGGCTATGGAGGGGGACGACGCATGTTTGGGACGGGGCTGACTGGCGAAGGGCTGGTGGTCGACGGGTGGTCCAGGCGTCGAAGGCGACGTGGGCTGCTGGTTGGCGAGCTACTGTACTGGTTCGTTTGGCGATGGGGTGAAGTTTGGACTAGTTTGAAGGTTTTCGATTGGACGTTAGTGAATGGTTGGGTATGGTGTATCGACTGAGGAATGGCTGTTATCGTTGGAGACGGGAATGGAGAAGATGACCGAAGGATGCTCGTTTGGCCAGGCGTGACAATGGTCGCCGGCGAAAAGGAGGCTTGGGTTCGGTTATTTCTTCCTCTAGAAGGAGATGAATAGTGTCGATCCCTCTCTCTATTGTTTTTCCCTCCTCTGCCAATAATGAATACACTGTCCGTATCTTTTTCTTTTGTTTGTTTTGAAAAATCCCCCCCCCCCCCAAGAAGAACGAACAGTGCCCCCCTCTATGTATTGTTTCCTTTTTAGAAGATGAGCACTTCTGTCCAAATGTCCTCCTCCATGTGCCTTGTGCTTTTCTTGTGTGTAAAGTGAAGAGAGTAAGTTGTTCATGTGAGTGGTGGTGTGTAAAGTAAGTCCCCCATGTGTGTCCTATGTGTCTTGTTTTTAGGGTATGGGCTTGGATTGTTATGGGCTAGGTCCGAAAATCAAACCTGAAATCGTGTAGTTTGAACCCGAATTTATTTGATTAATCCTATGTAAGCAAAATAACTATAAAAGTAAAACCGACAATTAAAACAAAACTATTTTTATTTTTTCAATATTAACGTAATCATAAAATATTAATTATAGTATTTTTATTTTATAATTTTTGTTTTTTTTTATAAAAAAGATAAAATATAAAGTAATATTTTTGTATTTTTTAAGTTTAAAATGACTATAAAACACTAATAAATTTATTTTTTGTTATTTTTCTTTTTAAGATAAAAATAAAATAAAAGAGTCAAAATTAGCTAAGATAGCTATATTAGGACTAAACTAAATATTTTAGCTAAAAATATAAAAAATCTCGGGTAGGGGCAAAATCACGCATCTACAGCTGCCCCTCTTTGACTGAAAACACAAAGAGTTTTCAGACAAAGAACGACTAGACAAGTGTTTTGACCCGACCCTTATTCGGAGAGACTAAACTAAAAAGAAGAGGATGTGACCGAGCCCTTGTATCTGAGCTGCCTACATATCCTTGGCTATAAAGGAATCAGGCCACGTGTAGTTCGAAAGTGAGTGAGGAAGGGGTATACCGAGGTGGAGAGCCAGTCGAGGTGTCGTTCCGTCGAGGTTTCGTTCCATCGAGGTTCCGGTCCGTGGTCCTGCTATTACATCAAAAATCAAACATGAAAAAAAACTAACTAAGCCTATCAGCTCCTAGTTACAAAATTCCCATCTATGAGTCTTCTGAAGCTTGATCTTGAGTATTGGTTGGTGCTTCATGTAGACTCTAAATTTGAACCTCGATACTTGCTAGTTGTAGGTGCTAGTTCAATCTTCTTCGCCCTTCTGGATTAGGACCAGGCTTGCAGTTCTTGTGTCATTGACCATGTCTTGGACAACTTTCATCAGCTTCTGCATTTTGGATTGGCTTCTTGCCTCTTTTTTTTTCTTTTTGTTTATTGTGACTAAACTTCTGTTGATCCCCTCGGACTGTTGACTCGCATTCTGGTTGCAAACTTCTTTTGTTGCTATCTTGCACTGCACTCCGAAGCGAATTCCCTTGTGATCTTCGAGCTATTCTCCTTCGAAGTCTGAATCTATCTTTTCTTATCCTTGTTGCCTTCCTTCTGATTCATGCTGGGGATTTCCGTTACACTCTGTCACTTTTCGATTGTTCACTATCCTTATCAAATCTTGGAAACTGAGATGTCGTTCTGCTTTTCTGGCGGGCTTCTAACTTTAACGACAAACTCTAATCATAAATCGCCATTCCATTCTTCTGGCGGGCACCTGACTTTAACAACAAACTTCGAAAATAAATGGTCACTCCATTCTTCAAGTGGGAACCTTAGGAGAAAGATTCATCAGACTAAGATTTTGACGCTAGGAGATAATTCCTTAGACTAGGTCTAAATTGTTGTGATCTCAGGAGAAAGATTCATCAGACTGAGATTTTGATGTCTTAGGAGAAAGATTCATCAGACTAAGACTTTGACGCTAGGAGATAATTCCTCCGACTAGGTCTAAATTGTTGTGATCTCAGGAGAAAGATTCATCAGACCGAGATTTTGATATCTTAGGAGAAAGATTCATCGGACTAAGATTTTGACGCTAGGAGATAATTCCTCAGACTAGGTCTAAATTGATGCCTTACTTGAAATCTTCCAACTAAGATTTTGACGCTAGGAGATAATTCCTCAGACTAGGTCTAAATTGTTGTGATCTCAGGAGAAAGATTCATCGGACTGAGATTTTGATATCTTAGGAGAAAGATTCATCGGACTAAGATTTTGATATCTTAGGAGAAAGATTCATCAGACTAAGACTTTGATATCTTAGGAGAAAGATTCATCATACTAAGATTTTGATATCTTAGGAGAAAGATTCATCAGACTAAGATTTTGACGCTAGGAGATAATTCCTCAGACTAGGTCTGGATTGATGCCTTACTTGAAATCTTCCAATTGTTGCTTCCTTCTTCTTGTTGCTTTCATCTAAAACCTCTAATTGTTGTTTTTCACTTCCTATTAAATTATCTTTAACTATAACTTCAAAAACTATATCGTCACTTCATTCTTCAGGCGGGCTCCCTGACTTCAACTACTACTTCAAAATAAATCGCCACTCCATTTTTCAGGCGGGTTCCCTGAATTCAACTACCACTTCAAAATAAATCGCCACTCCATTCTTCAGGCGGGCTCCCTGACTTCAACTATAACTCAAAACTAAATCGCCACTCCATTCTTCAGGCGGGCTGCCTGACTTCAACTATAACTTCAAAACTAAATCGCCACCACTCCATTCTTCAGGCGGGCTCCCTGACTTCAACTGCACTTCAAAATAAATCGCCACTCCATTCTTCAGGCGGGCTCCCTGACTTCAACTACACTTCAAAATAAATCGCCACTCCATTCTTCAGGCGGGCTCCCTGACTTCAACAACAAGTTCAAAACTAAATCGCCACTCCATTCTTCAGGCGGTCTCCCTGACTTCAACCGCAACTTTAAAACTAAATCGCCACTCCATTCTTCAGGCGGGCTCCCTGACTTCAACTACAACTTTAAAACTAAATCGCCACTCCATTCTTCAGGCGGGCTCCCTGACTTCAACTATACTTCAAAATAAATCGCCACTCCATTCTTCAGGCGGGCTCCCTGACTTCAACAACAACTTTAAAACTAAATCGCCACTCCATTCTTCAGGCGGGCTCCCTGACTTCAACTATAACTTCCAAACTAAATCGCCACTCCATTCTTCAGGCGGGCTTCCTGACTTCAACTATACTTCAAAACTAAATCACCACTATATTCTTCAGGCGGGCTCCCTGACTTCAACTACAACTCAAAACTAAATCGCCACTCCATTCTTCAGGCGGGCTCCCTAACTTCAATTACAAACTTCGAACTCCATCCCATCCTTTCTTCTCAATTACCTTGTTTCGGAATTGCTTTCCTCCTAGGTCGTGTTATTTTTCCCTTGACTGCTGGGGATATATTTGGAATTGTTTACTTACCTGCTGGGGATGATGTTGCTGGGAAAATCTTCTCTATTTCCTCCTTTTCTACTTCCTTCAAAACCTTTTATTCTCTCCCGGGATCGCGGGGGATTGAAATGTCATTAGCTGAGGATTGTCCTGTCGGGGGACCCCTTTTCCTTTTCCTCTTTCCAAACCTCCTTCGAGACTTGCGCTTTGCTCCATTGAAAAACTTATAGGATATAATGCTGCCGGGGAAATCTCGAAATCAGTGTTTCATTTTTTTGAGAACTACTGGGGATGATACCGGCTTCTTGCCTTTCTGAACGCAAGCTTCCTCGTTTTGTCCTATCTGCTGGGGGTATAATTTCCTCTATCACAGCTTGTAGTTTTCTTTCTTTCAAAGCTGCTAGGGATAATCGGGTTCAAAGATCATTTCCTTGCATTATCTGGCTTCTTTCCCCAACCGGGTATTTGGTTTCGAGAAAATTTTCACAACGGGAGAAAATTTTCTGCCCCAGTTTGAGAATCTTCTTCGTGGCATGCTTTTCTGCCAACAACCCCTCTTTTTCCTGTTTCAAATCAAAGAAAAATTGGTTAGTTTTAAAATGTGGTGGCTGGTTGTGGTGCTCCTGCTGGGGATGGTTCTCCTCCTCTTTCCCTGCTTTGCGTTTCATTATCAGAACTTGCCGGGGATGTTATTATTTGATGATATTCATACTGGGGATAGCTTTCTCCTTTCTTGCTTCCCCGCCTTCCTTGACGACTCTTTATTTTTGAACCTTTCCACGTGGTTTTCCACTGACCACCCGAATTCCTATGATAGTGACCCTTCGTGAAGACCCTGTATGTTTTACTGGTGAACCATTTTCTTTGCTCACCCTTGTCACTGAAAATACCTTTCTGCTGGGGATATCTCTCCTTCTTTTGCGGCATATCTAAGGACTGGGCATTTCCCAACCTTTGAGTCTCATTAACCTTCCTCGAGGTCATTAACCTTCCTTGAGATATCCTTATTGACACCAATCCCTCCCTGTGTCATTTTCCTATTGCTGGGGAATATCCCTCTGGACACTGGCCTTGCGCTTGATCCTTCCTGACTTATACCACTTGGGTGTACCAATCAAAATCCCGTCTTGCGTAATTGGAAAGTTGATGGAAAATTTCGCAGTCATTTCTTGCAAACAGACTCTATTGGGGAATTTTGATGAAAGGAGAAAGATAAAAGGAAACAGAATAAAAGACAATCACTCTCTAAAAAGAAAAATTATAAAATAAACCTATCAAACGTGGATACCAACTCTAATGGACATGACGTGCACATATAGCCTATCCTCCATCGTTAAACCGCCTTTTGTAATCTTCTCCTAGGACTTTCCTATCTCGTTTCCAATCTTTGTTCGAATTGTAGTGCCCGAGGAGTTTTCACTACCAAGCCTCTCTCATTGCGGTTTTTCTCTCAGCTTTCATTGCCTTATGGTGCCTGTGAAGGTTTTCACCGCTTAGACTCACTCATTTGTGTTACTTTTCCGCTGGGGATTGGTGGTGTTACTGCTAAGATTCTCTCATACTTCTTCTGCTGCAGATCCTAGTCTTTTCTGAAGTGAATCAGAGTGTTATGTTCTGATAAGACTTCTCTCATTTGCCAGACTTGGCCTCTTTTGAAGATTGGTCAAAAGGTCTTTCTTTGGACCGTAATGTGGATTTTGATAGGGCTTAGAAAGAAAGGGTATTAAAGGCTAAAAACAAAACAAAATGGGTTCAAAATTACAACCTTCGGAGTCTACATCTTCCTTTATAAACACATCTTTTGTTGCCCCAGCTTCTAGCTTGGGGATTTTTTTATTTTTATTTATGCTATGACCAAGCTGTGAAGCGCCTACGTATCCTCTTTGAGGAATCAGGTCAAACGGAGTTCCCAATTCCTCTTTTTCAAGTTTCTTTTTTTTCACACATTTTTCTTTTCTTTTCTTTATCTCTTTTTGTTGTTTTCTTTTTCTTTATTTTTTTCTTTATCCCTTTCTTCTCTTACCTTTCAAACTTGTGTTTCTAGTCTTTGCAACTAATTCCGAAGGAGGGGTATGAAAGAATTTAAAATAAGGCTCAAAGGGTTGACGATGGATAAAGTGTTTGGATAAGAGAACAAAATGCCTTCGTCATTCCAATCTTCAAAACATGCCAAGCGTAAACAACACAATTAATATTCGTCATATCTTTAAAGTACTGTTGGGCGACATTCTCATTTGCATTATTATGAACGACCCCATGTCAATTTTGGCCATCTTGCCTTTAACGGTTTCCTTTTACTTGCCCCAGTTTCTCATGACTCGGGCTTCGAATAATCTCAAACCGTTCTTATTTAATTTAAATATCTCAATCACCTCCCAATAGTTTTGTGATTAACTTTTAAGATCAGGCCAGAACTATGCGCGCACGTCATGTCACTAGAGCCATAAAAAGAACTATAGGAAGGAGAGGACTAAATAATAGAAAATGTCTAGAAATAATATAAAATAGGTCATTGCATTAACCGATAAAACAACGACTCGAACAACCAAAAAACAAAACTGGGGTTACAACCCTTAGAACGAACCTAGAACCCTTTAGATGAGACACTATGATCAAAAGAAAAATACAAGGATAAAAGGTTTGAGCCACAAGACAACATTCGGATTACCATTCAGAAATAACTCGAACAAATAGAAATGACAACAAAATAAGCCACCACAAATGACTCTCCAATTGATAAGCTTGACATTTAGCCACGAATTTGATTATCAGAACCACTATGGCCTTCTCTCATTTCAGTCGGCAAATTCCCGAGTGGATTCTCATATTCCGTGTCACCGGGCATCACCGCCAGAAAGTGTGTATCATCAGGTGCAGGTAACGGATTCAGCGCGATATTCTGGGTGTCACTGTTATGAATCACAATCAATCTTTCTTGGATCATCCTTTCTATTTTCCTTTTCAAATCCCGACAACTTTCCATGTTGTGCCCCTGGGCATGGGAATGGTATTCACACCTTTTAGATGGGTCAAAGCTCCTTGCACGTGGGTCCACATGATTTGGAGGGATGGGTGCAATCATGTCATGTTGCTTTAACTTCTCAAATAAGCTTGCATAGGAAACTCCTATTGGTGTGTAATTATCCTTCAACTTCGGTTCCCTTCTATACCCTTGGTTTGGAAGTGGGTTATAAGGTATTTGGAAATTTTGCAGAGGCTGGTAGAGATTTTGTGATGCCCGTGCTCGCTTTTTTGGATGATTTGATGGCTGAATAACATACTGGGGTGGATCAACTGAGTATGGTGGGTTCGGAGGTGGATAGTAATGCTTAGGGGAGTTATGGAAAACCTGTCGAGACATCGCATACCGTCGAGGTGTTCTTCTGGAACCTTTTCTTGACCCTGATATCATCATGACTTCTTCATCCCTCTCATTCGTATCACTAGATTCAAGTTGGACAGCCTGAGCTGCAGCCTTGAGAGCCGCTTGACTTATAATTCTGCCTGTCTTAAGACCGTTCTCTACCATTTCTCCCACTTTTGATTACATCCAAGAATGATTGACCAACCGCAGACATCATGTTCCGAAAATAATCCGGCTCTTGAGCATGAAGGAAGACAGTGATTAACTCATGGTCATCCATGGGTGGCTCAGCACGAGCCGCTTGCTCTCTCCATTTAAGGGCATATTCCTTAAAACTTTCACTTGATTTCTTCTTCAGATTTGAAAGAAAAATGCGGTCTGGGGCAATGTCGATGTTGTATTGGAATTGTTTGACAAAGGCCCGTGCCATGTCGTTCCAGACGTACAAGCGAGATGCATCATGATCCCAAAACCATTCAGAGGCTACTCCTGTAAGGCTTTCCCCAAAGTAAGCTATTAACAATTCTTCATTTCTTCCCGGACTCCTTAGTTGATTGCAATACCTTTTCAAATGGGCTATGGGGTGTCCATGTCCATCGTACTTTTCAAATTTGGGAATCTTGAAACCAGGTGGCAAGTGGACATCGGGAAACAAGCATAGATCTTTGAAAGCCACACTCTTTTGACTCGCCAACCCGTGCGTGTTTTTCAACCGCTGTTCTAAGCTTTTCAATCTTTGGGTTATTTCCTCCTGTACCATCTTTCGGGGATCTTGCGTTGTCCGTTTGTCACAAACCAACCACCTTCTATTTAACTTTACAATTCAAGACAAAACATGTTAGAATGGACTCAGCCAGTCCTTATCAATTTTTTATTTTACTTTTGTGGTCGAATCTTATGGAGATTGCCTACGTATCATGACCCCGCATGAATCAGACCGAGCGTAATTCTTGCAAATTAATGCAAGAAATAAAGAGATGTTTATTTGATTTTTTTTTCTTTTTTGAAGAAAAATTGTAAAAGCCGACTCCAACTACAAACTCTGATGAAAAACTTTCACACCTTGTGCCAGAGATTTCTACAAGAATAAGAATATTTTTAGCGCCAATTATGACTATTTCTACAAAATTAGCCATGTAATGGCTTATTTGGCAAAAATGGCTATTTTTGCAAAATTTATTTAAAAAAAAAGATAAACTTCAAAAAAAAATTCCTCCTATGACTCATGGGGGCATCGTTCGGTATCGCCATAAGCCAACACAAGATTGAGAAGTTTCTAATGTCAATTGACTATTTTTACAAAATTGGCCATGTAATGACTTATTTGACAAAGCGGCTATTTTTGCAAAATTTTATTTAAGAGACTACAAACTCAAAATTTTTCATCTTAGGGCCCATGGGGCATCGTTCAGCACCGACA